>JAQZBX010001860.1:0-65621 GCA_029593785.1 Cabassous unicinctus | reverse complement strand
ATGAAGTTCTGAATCATGCAACACATGGATAAACTTTGAAGACATCATGTTGAGTAAAATAAGCCAGACACAAAAGGACAAATATTGTATAATCTTGCTGATAGGAAATAATTAAAATAGGCAAAGTCATAGAGTCAGAATATAGAATATAGGTTACCAGGAGCAGGGTTGGGGCTAGCGAATGGGGAGTTAATGCTTAAATTGTACAGAGTTTGGATTTGGATTGATTGTAAAGGTTTGGTAATGGATGGTGGTGATGATAGCACAACATTGTGAATGTAATTAACAACACTGAATAATATAAGTAATGTGGTTAAAAAGGGAAATTTTTGGTCATATATATGTTACTAGAATGAAAAATTAAAAAAAAACATATAAAACTGTACAACACAAACAGTGAACTCTATTGTAAATGATGGACTATATTAATAGTACAACTATAAAAATATTTTCTAATGAATTATTACCAATGTACTTCACTAATGCAAGGTGTTAATAATAGGGTGGCATATGGGAACTCTCTATTTTATGTATTTTATGCTTGATATTACTGTAAATCTACAACTTCTATAATAAAACATTTTAAAAAGAATAAATGGACCTGAATAAAAATAAAACAAATAGAACTTCTAGAAATGTAACATGTAATTGTTGGAATAAAATGTAGTCAATAAAAACGGATTATGGAGTCATATAGAGCAATATGGAAAATAGAATAAATAAGGCTAAGCCATGTCTAATTGGAGTAATAGAATGAAAATGGAAGAAAGAGATAATGAGAGGATATTGGAGACCACATTAATTTCAATCTCCCTACACATCCACTGATCAAAAAGGTGACCAAAGAAGTCATGCATAGCTCATGTCTGCAATATAACTAGGACACAAAGAGACTAAAATCCCCAATTTATATATAAGCAAGGAAATATGCTTCCTGAGACCAGCAGGATCAGCTCTGGAGCACACATTACAGTGGAGCACTGGGCAGTGACTGTTCTGAAGAGTTCAATAGGCTTTTAATAGTGGTCCAACATATACATCATCAGTGAACATCTACCCTCAGAGGAAAGGGCCCATTCTGAATGTGAAATATTTAACAGAATATTTGAGAACTGATAGTTCAAGTACTAGCTACCATGTATGTGGGACCTGATGGCACTTTTGGAAAGGCACTATTTCAGGGCAAGAGAAAGCACTTTGGAAGGAAGATGTATCCCTTGATAAAGGGATGCTAGAAAATAGCTGAAGACAATGACTATACTGAAACAAAGTAGCATCAAAGATTTAGAAGACACATAAAAAAGTTAGGTACCAATTTTTAGATCAAATTTCCCTTACTCTATCCTCAAAAGAGGGAGAAATTGATTTGAGAAAGTAAGAAAGCCGCTGATTTTCCTTTTTCTTATTCCCTATCCCATGGGATCCCATTTGCTGGTCTAAGAAAACATAACACAAATTAACTTTATCAGGCATAACCTAGCATTCATACAAAGTTACTATAAGGACAAAACAGAAAAGGAAAATTGAATTTGGCTTAAAAAAGAAACCAAACAAAAAAGTTTAATGAATATGAAGCAGAGACAAATTGAAAACAATACTCCTATTTAAGTTACATATTATTAAATGAACAATTTCATATGTGATAACTCAAAATAGAAAAGGACAAACAACTGGAAGATGTAAAATTTGACTTAACAGAATTCAGATAAAAATATTAAAGACTGAGAAGAAACCATCTCATAATTAGATATTAAACTACAGTGACCAAAGTTATAATACATGACATAAAGTGTAAAAATAAGAAAAGTCAATGAAATTAAACTAGCATAAAGAGGCAAAGAGATCTAAAGGAAAGTGTTAACTGATGAAGGCAGGTAAAGAAGATAGAACATATATATCATTGAAATCTCTGAAAAAGAAAATCAAATCAATGAAATGGAACTAAAATGCAAAGCTATGACCCAAGAATAATTCTCTAAAATAAAATAATATGAGAATCTACATATTAAAAAGCATACTGTGTATACTTGGGAAAATAGACCCAGAATGTTCACCTTCCAGACATAGCTTCATTAAATAAACTATTACATTCTATGGATAAAGAAATTAATACCTTGGGCAAAAAACCCAAGTTATTAAGAGATGACAGAAAATAAGTAAACTCCTCAAAAGTAAAATGAAAAGTAAGGCAACAATTTTTAAAAATTCATACAAGGACAGAAAGTATGCATCAAGGAATTATCCAACCAAGCTGTCCTTCCAGTATCAAATCTTCAAGAAAGACCTCAGAAACTATTACATGACAAGCTCTTCCTAATGTGCCAGTGGATAGGCTTCTTCTCTCCAGGAAGTGGTTAGGAAATAGTAGGAAGCTTTGAATAGATATATAATTTTAGATCTAAGATTAAAACAGAGGTGAGAATAAGGATGGGATTACAGTGTGGAAATGCCATGTGCTCTGAAGAAAAGAAATAACCCAATTTAGAAAGTGGAATTCAAAGGAAGATGGAAAGAGGAAGTGTAATAACTCAATGATTGTTTCATTGGTAATAGATACAAATAAAAGGATATCATATAGAATTGTTTAAATGAAGAGTTGACAGCCATGTAAGGTAAAAGAGGACTAAAAGCATTATGTAAGTATATTAGTAGAAAGAGCACTACTAGAAAAAATACAAATCTTTTAAAATACCTAAAGAAGAACAAAATATAAAATTAAAGAACACAACTAGATTTTGAAAAACAGTTAGTACATATGACAGCAAAAAATCGAAATAACTTAGAGCTGGAAACAATCTATCAGTCATATTAAACATGTATGTGATGTAATTCAGCTATTCAAAGAAACAAAGACTTTCAAATTATCTCACAGATTAAAAGGAAAACAACTTTGTGCTATATAAAGGGAATGCATCTGTAACAGAGTGATTCATGAAAGCTAAAAGGGATAGAAAGAAAGCTGGGTTGCAATTTTAATATTTGAAAGCTAGAAATTCAGCAAAAGAAAGCATTACTACAGATGAACATACTTTATAATGCTAAAGCCAACACTTAATTAAGAAAATAAGACATTTATGATAAAGCAGCAAGTATCACAGCAATTTTTATTAAACATAAACTATGAACAAGATACAGGGTTAACTAGACAGTGGTATAGTAAGAAATTTTTATACAATATGCTTAGTTCAAGACAGGGTAAGTGGATAAAAAAATAAATAAGGATATAGAATACCTAAACAACATAATCAAGGTATAAGTAGAAATTAATGAGTTAGAAAACAGAATAGTATTATATTAAAATTAAGAGCAGAACTAACACATTAAAACTTTTTTGGGGGTTGGGGAGATCAACATAACTAACAAACTTCCATTCAAATAAAATGTGTAGAAATTATAAATGCATAAAATCTGAAGTAAAAAAGGGAAATAACCAACAAAAAGAGAAAATAAATTTATGAGACTACTTTGAATCATAAATACAGACAGATTTGCAAATCTAGATGAAACTAATAGTTTTTTAGAAAATACAATTTACCAAAACTGACCTCAGTTAATATAAAAAATCTAAAAATTGTGAATATTCTCGCTGTCCTGATTTTGTGATAATCAGGGTAGGCTAAACATTCGTTATATATCCAGACCTAGTTTTTCTCCCCAGGTCTGGTTTATAGAATGCTGGTGATAAACTAAGCCTGATTTATTATATGACCATCCTGTATGGCAAAAGACTGTAACTTTGGGTATCTTTGGTCAACCTTAAGAGATATAGCAGGGGGACAGATGTGGCTCAGGTGGTTGGGCACCTGTCTCCCATATGGAGGGACCTGGGTTCTATCCCCGGGACCACCCCGGTAAAAATTAAAAAAAGAAAACTATAGAAGGTGCGTGGGCTACCAGGCCCTGTGCGCGAGTGTGCCCCCAGGCCCCACTAGCCACACAGCAAGATGGTGACATAACAGGAGAGTGACACAAGGGAGAGCCAAGACAAGACACACCAAAAAATCAGGAACTAAGGTGGTGCAGGCGGTGGGACGCCTCTCTCCCACATTGGAGATGCCGAGGATCAAATTCCAGTGAAGACAGGAGGAGAAGGATGAGAAAAGAGGGCAGAAAACAGACACAGAGAGTTGCCCAGTGAATGGACACAAAAACAGCAAAGATGCGGGGGTGGGGGGTGCTAAAAATGGATAAAAGTAAATAAATAAATCAATCCTTAAAAAAATGTATAGGGGAGGAAGATACAGACTATAGTTAGTAGTAACACCTTGATGATGCTGTTTCATGATTTGTTAACAAACGTTTCACAACAATGCAGGGTGTTTGTGTGTGTGGGGGGGTTGATGTGTGGGAGCCCTGTATGATGTTACGCACGTTTGTTTTTTAAGTTCACGATGTTTACTGAACACTTATAGTTTATGTATGTTCATGTATGAATGATATACTTCAATAAAAAATAAAAAAATAAAAAAATTTATAAAGATCCATAACCATATAAGAAAATTAGAAAGTTTTTAAAAGCTTCCTACCCAAAAAAGCTGAGCCAACTGTTGATATTTTAATGGGTGAATTCAACCTAACTTTTAAATTCCAGATAATCCTAAAACTACTTACTCCTTTTATAAGCATAAACAAAGGAAAATTTAGAAATCTTTTTGTGCAGTGATAATATTGGTATGTAGAATTTAAACATTGCCCAAAATAGAACACAATAGAATAGTCTTAACTATGTACGTTAATCAAACATTCTATATAGTATAGAATATATAATATATTAGAATCAAAATCTAATACAAATTTAAAATGTAATATACATTATCATGATCAAGTGAAGTTTATTTTAGTAACTCAAAGTATTGTCAAAATTAGTAAATTCTTCAATATTATTCAATATATTAAGAATCTAGGGAGAAAATTTTAAATTGCTATTTCCTTAGGTTCTAAAAAGGCATGTATCAATACCCATTACTGATACAGTCAATAAAATAAGAATTGACAGCTATTTCCATAACTTGATAAATTCATTCCTCATTACAAAGTCCAGAATAAGCACTTGATGGAGAACACTGAATGCACTCCCAGTAATGTCAAGAAAGAGATTAAGTCTACCTGGAAATTATATGAGATTATACATGGAAAACCCAAGAAAATCAATGAAAAACAATGGCTAAAATATCAGAGAATTCAACAAGGCATCAATATATAAATTAAACATACAAATACTTCATAGTCTACATAACCAAATATTAACAAGTTAAGCATTATAAGGGAAAGGAAGACACAAATTACAAGCACAAGAAGAAATAAAAAATACCCAAGTATAATCCTGTGAAGACATGTATAAAACCTATATAAAGACAACTTTAAAACATTCCTGAAAGACAAAAATAAATGGTAAAAATGAGAAGACATCTCATGTTCTTGGATAGGATGACTCAATGCAAAAAATGTTTAATTCTTCTCATATCAAATATGAACTCAAGGTAATACAGATATAAATATCAATACATTTATTTCCAAGCCTACACACATAGATTCTAGAATTCATATGGAAGAAACAGTAACCAGGAATTTCATAAACAGTGAAAAAATAAAGAGCTAGAAATATCAACATTTTAAAAATATCCCAAAGCCTACATAGCTAAAACTATGTATTATTAGTACTTGAATAAAGAAATAGATCTATTAAAAAATCAGGAAGTTCAGAAATAGACCCATGTACTCATAAAAATTAACATGAAAAAGATGGCATTTCAAATTGCTAGGAAAATATTGACTTTTTAATAAATGGTGTTGAGGAAAATGGATAGTCATTTTGCAAGAAATTATATGGAATTCATATATCACATTACATATTAGGATAAACTCTATAAATGGATCACATAATTAAAAGAGAAAACTAAAACCATACAAATACTAAAAGAAAGCCTGAATGAATTATTTATAATCTGGGAGCACGGAAAAAATTTCTAACCATAATATATATTCAGAAGCAATAAAAAAAAGATTGTTACATTTGATTACATGAAATAGTAAAGACAATAATACATATCTTTTTCCACAGCAAAAAAATAGCATAAGCAAAGCCAAAAGCTAAACAACACTCTGGAAGAAAGTACTTTTGTACTTTTAACAAATACCACTAACCTTAATATATAAAGAGCCTTTAAAATTGAGACAAAAATGTGCAAGATGTGAACAAATGCATCAAAAAGTGGTTTTAAACATATGAAATATTCCTTGAAAATATTTATTAAAAACATAAAAAATTGCTTAGCACTGACATTGCATTTTTTTAACTATCAGATATCCCCTAAAATATTTATACCATACTGTTGGAGATTGACTCATGTCCCCAACCAAAGGCAAGTTGAGGCATGTTCAGGTCCTAATTCCCAGTCTTGTTGGTGTGAAGCCATTTGTTAATAGGACCTTTGAAGATGCTATTAGTTAAGGTGTTCCCATCCTTCATCCAATATGGCTGAAGTCCTTACAAGCAAAGAACGTGGACACAAAGAGAAAGCCACGAGGATAAGCCAGAAGAGAAAATAGAAGATGCTGTCATGTGCATTGCCATGTGAGAGAAGAGGCAAGGAACCCCAAAGATTGCCAGCCAGCCAGAAGGCCTTGGGAGGAAGCAAGCCTTCCAGCCTCTGAAACCATGAGCCAATAAATTCCTGTTGTTAAACCAACTCATTGTATGGTATTTGTTTTAGCAGCTAGGAAATGAAAACACATTATCTGCTAACAAGGCTGCAGAGAAAAATGTACTCAAATTACTGTTAAAAGCCAAATGGTACAACCCTTATGGAGGGAAATTTTAGCAATATCCAACAAATTTACAAATGCCCTTGCCCTTTGATCCAATTTGTCCAATTTTAGGATTCTATGTTGAAGATATTCCTCTGTAAATATGAAACAAAGTTAATGATCAGGGTATATTAGCTAAAGTAAAAGACTGGATACAAACTAAACATTCATCAGTCATTGATGGTTGAATCAACTACTATATAAAGAATGGAAATGGTTGCTATGTAATTATAGACTAATACTTATGGTATGATATCTCTTACTAAGAAAGAATGAGGAATAAGAATTTATTTAAAAAAATAAATCCTCGGTGAATAAAACAGAAATGAATAAAAATGATTGCTAGTCAGGAGGGAGAAAAGGTCAAAGAAGGATATAAATGGAAGTGAGATTTCTCTGAAAATACTTTTTTAATTGTACATTTTTCTTTTATAATATATCATATTATATATAACATCTTTTATAATATATTATATATTATGCAGTTCTATGTAATATATAACTTTCATATTTTATGCATAATTTGATATATATTATAATATATAAATTATAGCTTTTTATTGAACCAGATAAATTTCTGATACATTTTTAAAAAAATTAACTCAAAAAGAAAAAAGAAGTAGACCCTAAGTTAAGACAGAGGAACAAGTTCAGCCATGAGAAAACAATCAGACTTATCCAGAGGGTGAACATTCTATAAAATAACTAGTTTGATATTTCTAAAAAGTTAATGTATATATATTTAAAAAGTGGGGTCTGTTCTATATCAAAGGGACTTAAAGAGACAAAAATGATATGTGTGCATCTTGATTATATGCCAGCTTAAAAGTAACAACTATAGAAAACATTTTGGGGATAATGCATGAATATGGACTGGATGTTACAGGATATTAGAAAATTGGTTTTAATTTTCCTCAGTAAGATAAGGATATTGTGATTGCTTAGGCAATTGTCATTTCTAGGAGATACACTTAAAGATCATGATATCTGCATGTTACTTTCAACTGGTTCTGCAAAAAGTAGATTTAAAAAGATGGCAAATTTAAACTTTTCTGTACATCTTAAAAGTTTAAAAAATTAAAATATAATAGCTGAAAATTTTCTATGTTAATGAAAATCATGATTCACAGATTGAAGAAAACAAAAGCAATAGTGGCCTGAAGAGTAACAGTTATGTAAAACTACCCAGAATCTGGCTTCATTACTGAAAGAAGACATTTCTATTTTATAAAGAGGGAAATTAAAAAAAAAGACAAATAGAAAGTACCTAAATTACTAGCACAGATTGCCCAATTTTTAAACATAAGCATTTCATTTGTAGAAAATATGGAGTGAATATTGCAATGTTAAACAGTTGTAATATGTGTGTGCAGATATTAATCTTATTTTAGAACACAGAACATAAGTATAAACAGCACTAAAGATTATTTATAAATTAAGATCAAGTAACAAATTGATGTCTTCTATTTCAGTAAACTATATTCTCTGGAAAGTGAAAAATATCTAGGTAACTGTTCTCATATTCACATTATACCAAGACTAAAATTCTACCAAGAATTATTATAGGCCAATATATTTAGAGTGACAACCAGGTGAAGCCTTGCAAAAGGTGAAGGGAAGAAAGTCTGGAGCCAGATTGTCTGGGTTGGATCTTGCATTTACCATCACTAGTTGTGTAATGTTGGGCACTTATTTTATTACTCTGTGCCTCTGGAAAAAGGCACCTGTGTTGTTATAAAGCCAAAATGAATTGATATTTGTGGCACCATATCAATTCATTTAGTGTGTGGCACATTTTAAGACCTACTTTAGCACTTAAAAAACAACATACTTAGTATTCAGGTTTGGATATTAATTAACTATTTTATATCTTAAAGTCAAAATATTTTAATAGTAATTTAATAATGTAATCTAAATGATACAGGGTATAATTCAAAGGTCATCATCCAATCCTGTATATGTACTTTCTTTCTTCTACACAGAGAAGATTTCTTACTAGCAATCATATCCCTGGAATCAGATTGAAAAGAAATTAGAGCATAACACCAATGCTCAGGCTTTTGGGTAATTATGTATATGTGAGTATTTGAGGGAACATTACATACTCAGGTTGCATTCAGCACATTTTATCCTTTCCCTCAATATCTTTCCATTATATTCTTTCAGTTCAATTCAACATAAAACTATCAAAATCATATGGTAATGGACCATATACTAAATGAAAGTGTTCAATAAATATTTGCAAAATAAAATTATATTTAAAGATATTACGGATAATACTTAGAACCTAGAATTTGACTCAGAATTTTCTAGGTTGGAATCTAGAAAGAACCTGGTTAAGCAAATAAATTGCTTAACTCTCTAAATCCAAATTTCCTCATCTGTAAAATGGCAATAATAATACTTCATTGCATAGTGTAATTATGAGGATTAAATCGTGTAATATACTTATAAAAATACCTGACACTTATAGTGCTTAATAAATATCTATTGTTATTATCATAGTAAATGATGAATAAATGGTAACGTAAGTCCTAGGGGCCAGATTGTATCTTTTGTAGCTAAGTGAGTCTATAAAAAGTGAGCATAGTGCTGAGAACATAGAAGATGTTCAATAAATTTTGTGAAGTAACAATTTAAAGAAATTAAAATTCAATTTATTGAATATCTCCTATGTCAATTTCTGTGCAAGGTGCTTGCATGGGGAACAAATAATATATTCAGTTCTGTCTCTTACTGTGAGACACCATAAAATTCTGTCCCGAAAGTTTAAACGGAATTGTTTTGGCAATTCAAGGTACCTTGATCAAGTAATCCTTTCCTATTCACACTCAGTGAAAATATTTCGGTCTTTTCATTTCCTCTAAAGAAAACACATGCATGGCTTCAATTTACAAGCAAAATCATCACAGGTATAGCCTAGAAGTTAAGAAATTTCTAAATCAAAGGCATTGAATATAACATTTGTGGTCAGATGGTTCTTACAAGGACAAAATAAACGCATACATATTAAAAAGAAACTGAATCAGGAGATATCAGGCTTGATTTGTAGCTGATTGTCAAAGGAGTGGTCTGTTTTTTTTATATTTTAATATTTTATGCTTGTTTCTAGGTCTACAAAGTTTCTTCTCTCCACACTGAGAAAGCTTTAGCCCCGTGGCCAGGGACACACAACTACTATTTGGCAGAGCTAGGTTTGACTTAAATTTGAACACCTACCCCTTTTTTAAAGCATTTTAAAATTCTGGGTCTTGATAACCAAACTCATTTTTGATGGCCTGGAGAAAGACACCTCATTATGTCCTACTTTTTTTTCTTAACTTTCTAATTTGAAATAGTTTTATAATTTCAAAAACACTTGAGTTACAAATATAATATGAACCCCATACAGAGAACTGCAACATATCCTTATCCCCCCAGATACCTAGATCCACCAATTTAAATATTTTATCACATTTTCTATACCATTTTATCTATCTAGCCATCAATCTATCAATCTATCTATCCATCTATTTGTCTGTCAATTTATGAATCCATTTTCTGAACACCTGAGTATAGGTTATATATACAGTGCTCCTTGGGCACTAATACTGCCATGCACATTTCCTAAAAACAAGGATATTCACTTATGTATCCACCTTAAGTGCAGTTATCAAGTTCAATAAATTTAACATGGATATAAAGCTTATAGTCTATGTTCCATTTTTTTATATGTCCCAATAATGTCCTTTTGAGCCTTTTTGCCTCCCTTGTTAGATCCTGTCCAGGACAACGTACTGCTTTTAATTGTCATTGTCTCTTTAGTTGCTCTTTTATTTGTTTTTAATGTTGGAACAAATATACAACTTAAACTTTCCAATATCCACCACTACCAAGCATACCATTTAGTGGGATTAATCACATTTGCTATATTGTGGTACCCCATCACCTTCCATTACTAAATTTTTCTCATATCCCCAAACTGAAACCCTATACCCATTATGCATTAGCTTCCCATTGCCACTGCCCCCTGACCCTGGCAACCTTAACTCTACTTTCTGTCTCTATGAGCTTTCATATTCTCTGATATTTTCTTTGTAGTTACTATGGGTCTTAAATTTATCATTCTAAATCTACAATAATGTCATTTGCTTTGATGCCAACTTAAATTTAATAGTATACACAAACTATGTTCCTATACCCCTCTGTCCCTCCACCTTTATGTAGTTCTTGTCACTAATTACATGTTCACAGATTATGAGTCCAAAACCACTGATTAACATTACATTTTATACATTTGTCTTTTAGATCCTGTAGCAAGTAAAAACTGAAGTTACAGTCCAAAAACACAATATACTGGCATTTATATTTAGCCCATCATTATGTTTACCAGTGATCTTTATTTCTTCACGCAGCTTCCATCTACTGTCTTTTGCCCTTTTCTTTCAACCTGCAGAACTCTCTTTAGCATCTCTTGTAGGGACCATCTAGTGATGACAAACTCCCTCAGCTTCTGTTTATCTAGAATGTCTTAAAATCTCTCCCTCGTTTCTGAAAGACAGTTTTGCCAGATATAGGATTCTTAGGTGGCTTTTTTTTTTTTTTTTTTTTTTTTTTTTTTTTTTTTACTTTCAGCACTTTAAATATGTCATCCTAGTGCCTTCTTGCCTCCATGGTTTCTGATGAAAAATTTAGGCACTTAATTTTATTGAGACTCACTTATATGTGACGTGTTGCTTATCTCTTGGGGATTTCAGAATTTCCTCTTTATCTTTCACGGCACATAGTTTGATTATAGTATTTCTCAGCACGCATCTGGTTTTATCCTGGTTGGAGTTTGTGGAACGTCTTGGATGTGTATATTTATATCTTTTGTTAAATTTGGGAAATTTTCAGCCATTATTTTTTTGAATATTCTTTCAGCTCCTTTCTCTCTTTTCTTATCCTTCTGGAACTCCCAAATGCGTATATTTTTATGCTTGATGGTGTCATGCAGTTTATTCAGGCTCTGTTCTCTCTGTTTTTTTCATTCTTTCTTCTTTCTACTCCTCCCCGAACATTTCTGCACATGTGTCTTGTCTTTGGCATGCCCCATGTACATGGATATAAGTGAACTCTCTTCCCTAGGAAACTTTTTCCTCAGAGTCCTGGGCGCTGCACTGTATGTCCACAGCCAGCAATCCCTGGCCCCTGGCAGCCATTTGACTGCTCTCCCACAGTGTTCAGAAGGAGAGCTCAGTGAGCCGCCTTCCACATGCAGGTCAAGTTTTGAAGAGCGAGCCTGCCATGAGTGACCTGGTTCAGTCCCTCATGCCACCACCAGAGAGCTTGGGCCAGGCATACATGCTCACAGTAGTGCACGAGGGTTACTCTGCTCCCTCCAGAAACAGGACCAGGGACCCACACTGGGAGCGGGAGCCAGTTCTGCGCTGAGCAGGTGAGGGCATGAGGGGCTAGCCAGGACTACAATTCTTTAACTGTTTCTGAAGATTTGAGAATATATTTTGCCAGTTCTTGCTGGTCGTTCAAAGTTTCTGTGAACAGACAGAACCCAGAAGTTTCTCACTTAGTTATTCTGATGGGGCAGGGCTCTTAGTGGTTTTTCTTACTTTTTAATACACAAAATAAGTACAGCCTGTACTTATTAAAAATGAAAACTTTTACAAGATAAGGCTGACAATAAGGAAAAAAGGAGTCAGTAATTTCAGACCTTAAATATACTTTTTAACATTTAAAAATTTTTAGAAGAATAAAATGAAAGTATTATCAATTTTATGACAATCCTCTAATCCATAGTTCAATGAGAATTGAAACAATCTTATGTTTGCCACTGAATAGCTATTTCATACATTAATTCAAATATAATTTTAATATTTATTACTAATGGTAAGCTAGAAATATAGAAATGCCTCATATAGCTAATATTTAAGCTGAATCTCACAAAGTAAATGATTCCTCACCTTACCTCAGCTTTGACATTTATTGTGCATGGTAAAATCATATGTATTAGAACTGGAATTGTGCTATCTTTTGGATGTAGATACTTTGGGCAGTTCTAAGCAATAACAGTATTATCTTGCAAGCATTGCATACTGGTACACACAAATATCTTCTGTCTTTATGTTACTTTTAAAAGACAACTGAAAAAGCAAAGATTTTACAAGTTATCCCACTTTAGTTGCTTCAATCAGCTAAATAATCAGAGCAGAATTGGGAGAAAAAAATACAAACAGTACAATAAAGAAAAAGTGTATTAAAACCTCAGGCTTATGATGCCCCAGGGCAGATATTTATTGTTCTGGTTTCTCTAAATTCATTCCTTGCTTTTCATAGCTTCTGTGTCTCATAGTTTTAACCACTATCTTACAAAGTAGCAGCCTACATTTTGAGTGTATCGTTTCTGTGATATGTCCACATCTCACTGGCTATGTTTAAGTATGAAACTATCAGCTTCTCAATTGATGCCACTAATTTTATATATTTTAAGGTGCAAAATATTCTTTATGGATGAAACTTTGTCTGCTTAATCCATTTGCCAGCAAATTCTTTTTTTCTGGCCAAATATTGCTTAAGGCCTTCAAGTGTTTCTTCATCTGTGAAATGAAAAGAGGTACTTCCAAACTAAAATGCCCTGTTCTTCATATCCCCTTGTAAGTTCAAAAATCTTCCTACAGAGTTATATACTAAACAGTAAAGAACACTACTCTGGATGAACTCTTAGTTTACTTTTAAGTCTCTAAAGCAAAGGTCTAATGATGAGTTCAGTTTTGCTGTTTTTCATTTATAATTCTTTAAGGATGCCCTAAGTCAAATGCTTTATCCTTAAGAAAATCACCTGATTTAAACACTTGCTATCAATTTTTTAAATTGAGGGGTGACTTCTACAGTACTAAACAAAAAGATCATCTTGGAAGGTCAAAGTTCGTCAGAATGGGGTAGATCACAAGTATCTGAGGCAATGGTCCAGTAAAAACTTGTGATAACTATATTGCATGATGGTAGAATATTCTAGTAGTTTCTAGAAACAGAGGCTCTGGCAGTAAGAATATGAAATAGGACCTTTCTTGATTTTTTTTTTACCTATTTATGAAATGAACCATGATATAAAATATTTATAATGAAAATAGCAATTTTCCAACTTATTTGCTCCATAACTGTGTTTTTATTTATATGTGGTTTTAGACACAAAAGATTTCTGGAAGCTTTAAAGCATATCATTGTATAACAAATCTCTGATTGTGTAAGTGTGTGTGTGCATGTGTATCCTGACTCTGAATTTCTACTTTTGTCACCTGTATCTCTGGGGAAACAATCTAATAAAGGTTTCAGGATGGCTTCATTTTTGTCAAGGGAGAAGAATGTAGAAATATGTAGTGACAAACAGTGAGGTCTAAAATCAATACATTTCAGTTTCAGACATGTTCTTCCCACTCTTTATATGCTCTCTATTAAATTTCTCTCTCTTCATTACTAGAAGCATTTTAAATTTTTTATAAGGATTTCTAAACCTCACTTACTAAATGGCTTCTATTCCATTCCCACCTTACCACCAGAATGACACACAGATAAATTTATTCACTTTGATATCTTATTCAGAGATAAAATTTAAAAATTTAATGATATTTGAGTTCTAATAAATTGACAAAAAATTGATTATCTGAGTATATATAACCACAGACTTAATAGTAATTTACTTTAAAACTGAGACAAAGGGAGTGGATGTAGCTCAAGCAGTTGAGCATCTGCCTCCCACATAGGAGGTCTCGGGTTTGCTTCCCAGTGCTTTCTGAAAAAACAAACAACAAGCAAAACAAACAGAAAAACCAATTCAGGTAAGGTGATGTGGCTCAGTGGTTGAGCACCGGCTTCCTACATATGAGGTCCCAGGTTCAATCCCTGGCCCCCAGTACCTCAAAAAAACAAAACAAAACAAAACAAAAACCCAAAACAACAACAACAAAAAACCAACAACAAAAAACTGAAACAAAAATGTTAAATAATTATATGTAATATTTACCATAAGATAAATCACCTACTTCAAAGATAATACATTAACTTCTTTCAAAGTCTCATAATGAGATTTAAAAACTAACATATAAGTATATTTTTAACTTTCAAATCATAGTATGAAAGAATATTTACATAATAGAAGAAATTATAAAGTTGTAAATAAATTGTCAACAATATCCTAGAACTCCTCAATAAACTTCATTTAAATATTTTTTGCATTTCCTATCAAATACACATTTATATTAAATACATATACAAGCACATATGTATTGGATTTAATATTGTGTATAATTTAAAGCTTGTATATAATTACATATATATAATATTTAACCAAATTACTGTCATATTTTTGTTTTTCTCTAGAAGCATTTATCAGTTTGCATTATATCAAAGTAATTTCCATGTAATTTGTTAATTTAGAATTTATAATTTATAAAAGTTGTATATTTTATTTTGTGGATGCACTATAACTTACTCAAAGTACTTATAACTTAAGTTACTTTATATAACTTAAAGTATAACTTAAAGTAACTTATAACTTACTTAAAGTGCTTGACAGGACAAGTGCTTGGTAAATAATTTGGGAGACAAAGCATATTATTTTTAACTTAAACATAGTTGCAGCATACTCTTAGTAAAGGCAGTAAAACACATATCACAGAACTCCTAATTCTGCTTATTCTTACCAGAATTATTTTCTTGGAAGATTTTAAAGAGTATTATAAGAATCAAACAAGATTACATTTTGTGATTTTTTATTTCATACTTCACACCAAATAGCTTTTAATGGACTCAAACCTCTCTGGGAATATATTATACTCCTTGTAATTTTTCAGGGAAATATAGCTAGGTTCATATTTTCATAAGTTTATAATATTTTCCAAGGTATGTTTAATTTTGGAGGGCAAATAGCAAAATGATGCTGAATATTAAATTTATGTTTCAAAATTTCTTGAGTTTGAAATAGCTTACAAATATTTTTTTCATTAGTCTTCTGAATGGTCTTGAAGGATAATTGGCAGACATTATTATTTTCTTATCACAGGTAATGAAAGTGCTATTCTGAGATTCAAGGAAGCAAAATTGAGGCACTCAGTAGCTAGGACTATGAAGATAAGTAAAATGGAACTCCAGTTAACAAAAAGGGAATAAGCAGTAAAGTAGAGTAGATAGCCGAAAAAACAAGGCAAAACAAAACAAAACCCCCAAAAAACAAACAAAACAAGCAAACATTATACAACATGGAGTTAACTTGGAAGCCCAAATAAGTCAACATGGCTTATGATCCAATTAACTGTTATATTAGTAACATTGTGACTTAAGGAGTTACCGTGTCTCCAGAAATAACATACCTTATTAGTAGAGAGTAATAACAAGGCATTTGGAGAGTATGTTCATTGATGTATGAATTCACCAGAATGGTGATCAAGAAAGACCTGTACTTTCCTTTCCTGTAGGCAGACCTACCTTGTGACTCACTTGTGAGATATGGAATAGGATTTCTAAAACAGTCCATTTAATTGCATTAACCTCTGTAGTTTGGCCTTTACTGATTACTAAAGCTTTTACTCCTCACATTCATTATGAGAAGCAAAATTAAAGTCAGTTAAAATGTAGACAAATATTAACACTGGGTAAAAATCATCTCAAGAAAGAAATGAATAAAACAAAGAAAAAACACAGGGTGCCAAATATCCTGGCAGGGATTTTAACTTTCTGACTTAATAAGATCCTAACAATAAGCGCTTCAAGGGCTACTTGTAGAAAACAGGATAAATAAAGCCCCTTGTGAAAGCAGTCTTGCTACTTTTCTATAAATCAAAGTGGACCTGAATTTATGTGATGCTCACCCTTCAAATAAATGTTTTCTAGTGACATGAAGATTCAGAAAAATGCTTCAACAGCAATAACTGGGATGGACGCTGTGTTGTAATAATTTGGATACACTTGACTAATGCAGTTATTTGCAATGAGGTTGGCTCAGTGCCCAAAGCAGTGAGCAAACAAATATAGCTCGACAATTGTTTTCTGCCTTCCCAGACAGCTAGAAGATTTTTACTCAGTCTAGGGGGACCAGTGGTCACTGCAGTGGACTCTGGTCACCAATACCGCCTCAGATATATATTTTTAAATAGTCTTTGTTAAGTTTACCAATGTGTTTTATGTAAAAATGCTGGTGAGGAGGGAGCGTTTTTAATCAAATTAGTATGCAACATAAGGCAGCTGTGTATTCAAATGGGTTTTTTAGCAATTTGGTTGTTTTCCTTATAATAACAGGAAAGAACATTTTGATTTTGAAGGTGACAGAGGCAATATTACCAGAATTAAACAATCTGAATTAGCTTTTTCATGAAATGTAATATGTTTTATGCTTTTAGATGGAATGCTCCAGTGCTTTCAGATGAGCCTTCCACTGTCACAGTCAATGGCCAGGAACAGAATAAGCTCTGGAGGTAGGATTATCCTCAAATTTAATTTTTTTTAGAAGAAGCTAATGGCAAATGTTTCTAGCAAACTTTAGGTTCATCTATGTTATGACTAGAGAACCAAGACAGGATATTAAAAGAAAAGATAAGTATAAAATTAGTAAACAAAGTTTGACATTTTGCTTATTCTATGAATTTAATACCAAAAATGAATATAATCCCTAAAATCATAAACAATTTGCATGTCAGACAAAAGCTGTAAAATTTCTTTGTTGACTTAGGTAAATTCAGAAGTATAGGACATAAGGTAACAAGATTGCCAATTTGACTTTGTTATGTGATAATGATTTTTACTGCAGAAAGTTTGCAACCAAATCTGATTAAACATGAAAAGAGAAGCTCTTTTTGTTATTTCTGCAGTTTATATGGATTGGTTTTTGAAAGAGCTGCATTCAGAATAGAACTATATAACTATATAGATGGGAAGTTATTGTTTCTATTGGACAAGAGACTATATATATGTTTTATATATAAAAACATATATATAGTGTTTAAACAATGTTTATTTGGAATTGTTGAAATGAAAAGCTCCCATGGAACCATTTTAACACCCATGGTTAGCCTGTGTGATTTTGGAACTGACAAGGAAGTTTCTGTGCTAGCTCCTCATAAGCTAGTTGTTTCATTAGTCTTTTAGGAAGCAGGGTTTTTTGACTCTCATAGTAACTAGAGTTGCTGATCATTAATAACTATTTTGGTTGGAAGAAGTACTAATGACAAAAGAATTTTGAAGTTCCTGATAGTCAGTTCTTTTCTTCATTTTCATGAAAAGTGCATATAAATGTCCTGCCCTGCAAGATGCACATATGAGAACTTTTCACACTAAGGCTGGGCAAAACAGTGATTAATGACAATGATTACAACATAGCCTAGGGGTCATGTGATCTAGCTTCAAAAGGAATAATGTCTACCTAAGAGAATAAGTGCATGCACTGGGGACCACATAGATACTCTACAAATGTTAGCAAGAGCAATGTGACTAAACCAGGTTGCTAGTGTTCTGGGTGGAAGAACTTTGAAGCCATCAGGTATCCGGACATCAGCCTGGAAATCACAGACTACAGTCTATAATGTAATCCATTCATGCAGTCTATTCACCAAGATCACTTTCCCCACGGATTTGTTACATGGAACCTGTGGAAAGACCTGATGTCACCTAGATAATAGTAAAGAAGCACTTGTTATTTACTTTATGGGGCACATTTATAGTGATTCATTTGGTTGAGGGTTTTCTACTCAGAGACGGAAAGAGACAAATTCTAGATTAATATAGGTAATACATTTGTGATTAAAATGCTGTATTCTTCTTTATGGAAAAAAACAACAACAAAATGAATTAAGAATATGCTCATTTGTATGCCTTGTAAGAAGGGCAAATAACTACAAAGTGAGAGTTCCTGGGGATAAATACAATATTTAAGGAGAAGTTTTAAAGTCAATCCACATTTACTGACAATATATAAGATGTTAGTAGATGAAAAAGAAGTTCTGGGGTTTTTGTCTTTAGAAATTGAAGAGTCAAAAATGAGAGAGAAAACATCCACAAGTGAAACAACCTATATATACAGTCAAGGCAGTACCAAAAAATAGTAAAATAATGCTTAATGTTTCAAACAGCATTTGTTCCTTAAATTATGTAATAATTTAAAATTTAATTTAGTGTTTTAATTTACTTGTATAATAATTTATATCAGCTTTTTGTATGTAAATTGTATGTTTCTTTAGAAAAATATTTTGTCACTGGTATATAAAATGACATAAAATCTTTAAAATGTAGCTGTGAAAATGTGATTTTAAATAAAAACACTAGTTCCAATGTACTATTTATGTTCTAAAATATCATATCAGAATGACTCTTAGGGCTAGATCCACTCAAAGCAAGGCACCCAGTGCTTCTCCTTGCTCTTTATGAGTAATTCACATTCTCTATGCCAGGGAAAATATATCCTTTTCATGAGTATTACCTACTTCAGCTTTTCCTTCTTAGATAAACCATCTCAAAATTAATCCACTTTGCATTGAATATTCCCATGACCCATGCCTTCAAATCAAATCAAATATAATAAGTAATCACTGAATATTTTCACGTGAAAGACATCTGATCTTATCTTTCACTTCATATGCCATGTCAGTGTTCTATAATGCTTAACACAAAAAGCTTCTGCCTACATAATGAGGCTATGACTTCAATGAGGGAAGGACCCAGTATTCTAATTATTTTGAATCCCTCCTACCACCAATTTATGAGTGCCTACTATAGCAAATGGTTAACCACAAGAACTCAATGAATACTTATTAAATAAATGAAAAAAAGAAATTGCCTCTTTTGGCACACATGGCTGCTGCTACACACTACATGTGATTGAAATGTCAATACTACCATCATTTGGTTTCTGCCTTTTTCTAGGTGGTGTCAAAGGGATGAGAAAGGGTCACTTTGTTCACAATCATCAAGAAAGCATATGCCGAACACCACCTGTATGTCAAGTTAAAAGTAATTCCTGCTCTCAGGATCTTATAATCCAAAATGAATGCAAGGATTCTCTTAGCTTTCTGCATGAACTAGCTTTAAAGAATTATTGCAAACTATATTTTGACTCCATCCCCCTAATATCAAAACTGTTCTTTCAGATTGTTTCTGAGATGGCCATCAAGTTTCAAGCTTATAGCTTGCAAACTGGCAAATTATCTGCATAGGTGATAACTATGATATCTAGTGTTTGTGACAAAATATTGTTAGATGTGGCAGAGGCATAAAATCACTTCTGTTAAATATGATTTTTACAGTCTCTTTCTTAAAGCAAAGAGAAGTCTGGACAGTGTGGCAAAATTGGAGAGAATCAGAATAGATATAGGAAGAAACAATAAATTAGCTAAAAGTGAGAATATAAAGAACCTTTTGAGTTTTGCTGAGGGAGAACTGGCACTGATTCAGAGACTCACAGTATTTAGAAGTTGGAAAATCTAATATCATCCTACTTTAGGGATGTATTATGAACAATTTTACAATTTATAGTACTATATGCAGAATAAGTTGATTTGGTCAAAAGAGAGCCTGGATGTGCATATACTATAAAGCTAAAAAAAATTTACCTTTGATGTTGAGATTGCTTTGCCTATTTTCCATATTTTCTTTAAGTGTATATTAACAGTGTAGACAGAAAAAAAAGATTTTTAAAAATACTAAGTAAATAAGCAAGCATGCTAAAAAACATTTTTCATCGAATATGTAGCAAAGGGCAGCTGCCAAGAACATTTAAATGTCTGACCTGAGGGACTATGAGAAGACTAAGTAAGACTGGGATGATAAAATCAATGTAGCTAGATTTTATTTCAATAAACACATAACAGCATGATTCTTAGAGGAAACTTTTAATCATTTAGTTGAGTCTCAGTTTACACTTACATAGAATGGAACAACATTGCCATATAAAGCCATAGAAATTCTTTTATGAATCATCCAGCCCGGGGTTTTTTCAAAATATGGGTTGCAACTGATGAAGGATTATATCACTTTAGACCAATATTTTATAAAGGAAATTGTAAAGAATAGAAAATAATAGAATATTTATGCTGCATGAAGAAACCAAAACTTGTGTGCTATATGTAGTATCATTGAGAATAGTCATTAGGGGAATGTAAATCGAAACCACAATGGGATACCACTTCATATCCACTAGGATGGCTAAAATCGAAAAGACCAACAATAACAAATGTTGCTGAGGATGTAGAGAAATTGATACACTCATACAGTGGTGTTGGGATTGAAAAATGGTGAAGCAACTTTGGAAAACAGTCTGGCAGTTCTTCAAAAGGTTACACATAATGTTACTTCATGATCCAATCCAGCGATACTAATTCTAGGTACATTCCACAGAAATGAAAACATATGCCCACACAAAAACTTATATATGAGCGTTCATAGCAGCATTATTCATAACAGCCAAAAAGTGGAAACAACCCAAAGTTCATCAAATGATGAATGGATAAACCAAATATAGTATATCCATACAATGGAATATTATTAGGTAATAAAAAGGAATTGCATACTAATATATGCTACAACTTAGATGAACCTTGAAAACATGATAAGTTAAAAAAGCCAATTACTAAAAATCACATATGGCATGATTTCATTTACATGAAATGTCCAGAATAGGCAAATGAATAAAGACAGAAAATAGATTAGTGTTTGTCAGTGGCTAGGGGAGGGGAGAAATAATTAAAATACTGAATAAAAATATCTTCGACCATTTTGAAATGTAAGGACCTTCAAAGGATATCAATTACCAAGATACAACTTTTTTACCCATGTATGATTGTTCTCATTCCTGATCACTGACTTTTTCTTTTACATTTTTAAAAGAAAAAAATCTAGACTTTTAATACTCACCACCTACATAATTTAGGTTTTTTTTCCTTTAATAGTAGTTTCTTGACATTTTTCATTCTGCCTAAGTTCCTGGATATTATTATTTGACGGTGGAGAGCTACTGAGATCAGGCCCAAATCTTTGCACACATTTCAAAAAAAGATATTCAAAGACAAAGACAGTATTAATCAGGATATTTTATAATACCAAAAATAAAGTTGGATATTTGCCATCATTGTAAATTTTGGATAGTAAAAACCTATTATAAATCTATTATGAAAAAAATAAAAGGACTGACGGAAAGAGGGAAGGAAGAAAACGGAGAGACAGGGGAAAGGAAGAGAAAGGAAAGAAATGGGATAGAAAAAAAACAAAAAACAAAGACTATCAGCACTAACAGTGTGAATGTTTTTATTAGGGAAGTAAACAGATTAAAAAAGGATTTGGCGTAGTGTTCAGTGAAAAGGATCTGTATAAGATTTGTATTTATAAACCAGAGAAATCTTCAGTGCAGCACAATTCTGTCTACTTTTTAGAAACTTATAAGTAGGGGATTGTGGAGTACCAAACTCTAGTTTCACTATTTTACTATGACTAAAATGGAGAAGGGCCCACACCTGTGTTGAAACTCTTTAGGTTTAGAATTTTTACATAAAGCTCTAGCTCTTTGTTTTTGTTTATTTTGCTTTAAGTTTGTTTCTTTGACGTTGTCTTCACTTCTGTGGGCTTTACGTCCAGCCCACAGCCCTTCTGGTACACACCTTGCTGAGGACGATCAGTCAAGGAATATATGCAGTTTCTTTTACACTTTCCGGTTTCTTTTCTTCATTCATCTTTAAAATGCTGAGTGCTTAGACCCTCATAATCAATATCTCCAATTTACATTTAATCAGCATTTACCTTTCCTTAAATGTATTTCTGCTTGTCTCTGTCTTTAGCCATTTAGCATCAGTTGTCACAGGATATGAAAGGCACCCTAGAAAGCTGAAATGCTAGACAGTAATTTTGAATCTCCTGATTGCTCCAAATGTTGATAGCTAACATAGCCCTTTTAGAAGGGCAAAGAAAGAGATCCAGTCACATAGAGATTATGCAGGAAAAATATTTTAAACAAAAGTTTCATGGGAATAAGTTGTTATTCCCAAGACACAATATACAAAGTGTGCCCCAAGTCCGTGATAGTTGAAATAAAAGCATCGGTAAAGCAAGATGCCAGAAGACTTGTCATAGGAGAACTTATAGTTTATATGTAAGTTCATACATATTCAAATTTTCTTAGAGTTTAACAATTTGGAAACTGACAAATATAGATGTGTAGAATTTAATGAAGAAAGTTAAAATATTCTGAGACAGCAATATGCAGAATTCTTGGCTTCTAATAATTTTGAATCCACAGCATTTTATGGCCAAATATAGTATATTAAAATATAATTATTTAAAAATACTATAGAATATGACATATTCTTTCATCTTTATAGGCTGAAATATTTTTTCAATCAAGTATTTATTTCTTTGGAAGTAGTAGTGCTAGTTTGATGTCCGAAAAAGATAAATAGCTGCAATGATGGAATCAGAAGAGACAAATAGGGTTAGGAATTAAGAAATTATTTCAGAAAAAATGTAGAAAAGGATGACATAGTTTTCTCAATGTAGTGGTCATTTTTCCAGCGAGATAGTATTGGTTATTGGTTAGATGGCCAGGCTGCTCAGGTTCAAGTTCAAGGTATGGTTCTGTCAGTTAATGGCTCTGTGGCCCTGGGTGAGGCATTTTGCCTCCCCACTCCTCCTTTTCCTCATGCATGTGATGGGTATAATGATAATTCCCATCTCCCCTAGTTTTGAATATTAAATATGATAATACATCTTAAATATTTATAAGTGTTAAAGTTATCATTCTTTTCCCTATAAAAATAATTCAAAAGCAAAATTAAACCAATGCAATTCAAGACTCCCAGATATATAACTCTATCTTCCACATTTCATCTGTATTCCCATATGGCATTGACTACTGCTTACTATATTACATCGACACTTCCTCAAACTCAGTACATCCAAACAGGAACACATTATCTTCCATCTGAAACCTGCTCTTAGCTCCTAAACTATATGATCTATCACAGTGATATTCATCGTGATATATACAATCACTCAAACCAAGGCTATTTTTATGCCTCTGGTGACTGGCCGAATGCCTGAAATGTAGGAAAAAATCATATAAATTGGCTGAGTGAATACCAGACTCATTCCGCTATCTCACTCCTCACCTCCAAAAAGTCACTAAGTCTTCTTGTTTTTATCTCCTAAATATTTCCCAATTTGTACCCTTCTTTTTCTCCACACTGTCAACATGTCTGTATAGCCTGTTATCACCTATAACCTGGGATATTTCACTACTTCCTAAGTAGACTTTCTACCTCCAGTCCAAATTTTGCAGCTCCAGCTACATATTTCTTCATGGCTGATCTTTCTAAACATAAACTTGGTCATGCTGTGGTCAAGCTCAAAATGTTTCAATAGCTTTCCATTGCCTGGTGGATAAAATCTAAATCTATTAGTACCAGCATATAAGAGTCTCCCTGATCTGCCTTATTGGACTCTCCAGGTCTTTGATCTACCCTTCCTTAGTCCTCCAGTTCTCTAGGATGCATCCTGTACCTCCTTCTAATATTCGTTTGCAACTCAAACATTGATTCAATGTTCCTCCACGTTTTGGTCTCAGCATATGGATTCCCTTTCCTGAAGTGTGTCTCTCACCTATCATGCCTACCATCAGGATTCATTCCAGGTGTCAACTTCTCTGTGAAGAGTCTGGAATGAGTTTTAAGGAGTTTCAGGTTTCTGTAATTTCTTGAAGTAACTTCTTAAGTTACTTAATAATACTTCAGTATTATTTAAGGACATAAGACATTATAGTATCACTAGTAAAAGGAGATAGCTAATAGTTGATAAATGCCAATTTATGGGTTTTCAAACTTATTACTTCTGATAAAATTAGCCATTCCTGAAGTTCCATGTAATACTCTATTGAAATACTTGCCATTATGTTTTTTGAGGAACGCCCTTGCTAATGGTGCAAGGTAATCTCCTCCAAGATACAGACATTGTCTTGTTTTTTAATTTTCACTGCTTAGTAGAGGTGTAGTTTACCCAAATATGATTGTTGAATATCTGAATAACTATATCACCTACCTATACCACAAAAGGTTTGCTTATATATTTTTTAGTTTTAGTTTTCTACAGTGTCCTACTTCCTGAATTCTGCAGTACAACATTTTTGCTGAGCTTTGAGACCTGGACTCAGTCACAGCTTCCTTAATGTTGGTAGATAGAGTGAATCTGATGCTTAAAACAAAACGTTGTTATGCAAAGTGATTTCAAAATTTCTCTTAATGTAAAATTTGTTAATTTGAAATCTCTTTGAGAAAAAAATATGTGATGCATGTGTACGACAAGTTTTGTTAAAAATGGAATATTTGTTTCAAAAAGTGTTCTACTTTTTCCATGAACTGGAAAAATGCAGAGAAATTCTTTAGCACTGCCACATATTAAATCCATGACTAAGTGTTATAAAGATGGTCTATTCTATTACTTATCTAAATATCTGCACACTCCCAATATGCATACTTAAATACTGATAATATGGTTATTCTTTTTAAGTTACACTTTTATAATCCCATTCCATGGCATTTTTTTCCTAATATTTTTGCCCATTTCTTGTTTAATACCAAACTGAATAGATTCCTGACTTGCAATCTTTCTTGCTAAAATATAGACATTAAGAAAATGTGTAAATGGATCAATATAATAATTGCACATTCAATCCATTATGTTTAAATATTATAATAATGTTCTGTCCCTATTCTCAAATAAAAAATATAATATAGCAAAAGAAAGTAACTATACTGCCAAGTTTTTATTTTCTGAAAAATAATTCATCCATAAATGTTACTTTAAGTTTACTAATAAGCCTTTATAATTCTTCATGATCACATTTTTACTGTTGGAAGGAAACAAGGGAGAGACTCTAAAAACTTGTTTCTGATGTTTTATTCAATGTTAAACACTTAGGGATATTCTATACTTTCTATTTAACCATTCATTCTACCACTCTGAAGAAATCCTTTAATTTCAAATGTTATATCAAATTTCAGCAAGGATTAAATTGTGAGATGAGGCAGGAAGGGTTATATTGAGGAACAGATCACATTTACATTTTCACAATTTGATTTTAATTTGTTTAAAGTAAAGTACTAGATAATATCCATGCATATTCAAATATATAAGCAAATAAAATGATTTTTTATTTGTTATTGTATTTAAGTATTGTAGATGATCAATACTGCAGATGTGTTTCTCTTCAGATATTTAAGATATAGTAGAAATCAATGGATGTTTATGCCACAGTATTATGCCTCAGTTTAGTAGAAATCTCTGATTCAAATCAGAGTGCAAGATTTTACCCAGATCTCTCATGAGCAAGTAATTTGGATACATTATCAAAATATTTGGCTATCAGTTTGGAAACATAATTTTGGTGTAAAGGTAAACGGATTTACCTTGGTTAATTTTTGCTATTATGACATATTTAGCTTAAGAAATGATGGTAGATGTAAATCTTGAGGCATTTGAAATTGAAGTGATGAAATAAATTTGAATGGAAAGAAAGATATAAAAGGCTACTAGCAGGTAACTTATGTGTGGACACCCTTCATATCTCTTCATCTTTCTTACCTCACTGCCTAGCACAGCAGATGCTCTAAAATTGTCAGGAACGTAAAACAAAGGTCTTTAGGAATTAGCCAGTGTAGGGTACTGGCAAGAAACCAAGTGAAAACATAATCTGGATATATATTGGAAGGACAATAAGAACAGTAAGACACAAAATTGGCTAAACACAGAAATCTATATGGCATTAAAGAAAGGATAAGTGCTTCAAATGTAAATTAATCCTGATTAATAAAGGCAAATGCAAAAGAAAATATGGCACAAATTCACAGAGACACATTGCAAACACAAAACAGGAGTTATTATCAACAAAGAAACAAATAAAAATGGAAATAAATCTTCAATTAAGGAAGAGGATTAGACAATAAGAATCTATACTGAAAGATGGGAAAGGCAAAATAGTATCTGCTCCATCAATATTTGTTTAATTATAGTGAATTATTGAAAGGAGAAGTTTATGTTTCTTTACCATTGTCTTTTTGAAAAAAGGAGTTATTAACTGTTGTTCAGAGTAAGTTAGTGATGGCAGAAGGATGGATGCCTGAGGAGAATGAGTTAGTCATGTAGACATTTAACAGAAAAGCAAAAAGGTCTGTATGTATATAAAATAATGAGAATAGGAAAAATAGTTGTCTGCATTAAAATCAAGAAGAATAAATTTTTTCAATATTATAGGGGTTTTTTAAAGATGAAAATAACTTGCAAAAGGCAAAATATTTATGTATCTTTAAAGAGCTAAAAAAAAAAATCTGACTTGGTTACCTGGTTATCTGGGAAGATATCAGAACAAGTAATCAATCATATTTTAATCACCTGGAAAAGCATGGGTACTATAAAACACCAACATGATTTCCTGAATAGCAAATCATGCCAGACCCATTTAATCTTGTTCTGTGATAGCACTACAGGCCAAAGAGACAAGGAAAATGATAGTGACAATCCATCTTGTTTTGAGGAGGTCTTGGAATATGCCCCTTGTCACATTTTCACTGACAAACTTTGTAAAATATAATCTTAACCACATTGTTTTTAGGTGGATGGATGCACAACATGCCTGAATTTTAAACCAAAGGGGAAGAGAGGTTTCAATTTCAAGTTGCACTAAAATCTTGCTGTAGCTCCCAGGCACCGCCCCTGGGTATCATCTAGGCAACTGCTGTTAGATGACTTGAATGAAGTAATTTATGAGTGTGTTCATCAATTCTCGAGGTAATTACGAATTTACTTATTCTGTGTGAGGTGGAGATAAAAATTGAAAGAATGGAATGATATAAACATCCAAAACAGCTACCTGGAAGAAATTTGTCTTGTGAGAATATTAATCAACAATGTTTTGCTACTTTGACAATTGCCAACACTCTATAAGAAATTCTTAAAAGGAGTATGACATGTAAGGACTTCAGAGATAAAATTTGGTGTTTCCACCCCCCAATGTTCTGCATTGCCTATGTATTACTTTTGTAATTAGGTGATTCAGATTTCATTTCAAAAACATGGTTAAAAAGCAAGCAGAGCAAAAAAACAGATTAAGAAGTGGGGCAAGATGTTAGCAGAGGAAGTAGCTACAAGAGTCAGCTCATCCTACATCCTACATGGATCCTACATCATACATAGTAATCATCCAAAGATATCTAATGCACCTGTTTAGAGGGCCCAGGAGAACAGAAGAGCATCCTGCAACATCCTTGAAATAATGGAAGGAGGAGACTGCCCATCCTCAGTGAAGACTCGTGAGTAGAGCTCTCCATGCTGCAGAGGCTGGTGCCCATCCTCTATCGGCAGTGCAAGCCACCTTGGGAGCTATTCCATGGTTGGAGTTAGAAGCAACAGTTTCAAAAATGGAGGAGGAAGAGACAGTTGGGCACTTGCCTTCAGCTACTGATTAGTAAATTACATTGGCTAACCTATAATCCTAAGAACAGCTAGTTTAAACCTGTCCAAGTTGGAAAGAGGCTGGTAGATGCCATTTTAACTCTGCCCCTGCATAAGGGAAAGCAGAGCTGCTTGAAAATCAGTGATGGTAGGGACTGGCTTCTTTCCATCCAGATTGGATTGCAACTCTAACTTAAACTCCAGACCTACCTCCGGCAAGGAGGAAGCTGGGGAGATCTGCACCAGCCTCTCTAGGCAACTGCAGGTGCTTTTGGTCTGCACAGACTGAGGGGAGCTGTGTTTCCTTGGCCTTGCTGGGCAACTGTAGGTGATTTCAGCTTGCATAGACTGATGTGTCTAATGCTTTTGATTCAATCCCCGCACCCACCACTGCCCTCCATGGGATAGGAAGGGGCTGGTGTTTCTTCAATCTCTCTGGGCAACTATGGGCACTTTCAACCCACACAGACTGGATACTTGGACACCTGTAGCTCTATCCCTGGCCCCCAATAGGATAGAAGGGGAGCTGTGTCCCCTCAGCCTCTCTGGGCAATTGCAGGTGCTTTCATCTCATACAGACTGGATATTCAGACACCTATAACTCCATCCAAGCCCCCTCAACAGGATAGGACAGGAGCTATGTTCCCTCAGCCTCTCTGGGCAACTGCAGGTACTTTCGGCCCACATGGACTGGTTTGTTGAGCACCTGGGTCTCTACCCCTGCCCTTCCCCATAGGATAGGAGGTGGCTGGTGTTCCCTCAGCCTATCTGGGCAACTGCAGGTGCTTTTGGCTGCACGAACTGGACTGTTGGATGCCTGTGTTTCCACCCCCACCCCCAATAAGACAAGAGGGAGGTGGTGTCTTCCCAGCTTCTCTGGGCAATTTCAGGGGCTTTGGCCCACACAGACTGAATACTCGAACAGCTGCAGCTCCACCTCTGCCCTCCCATTAGGATAAGAGTGGAGCTGTGTTTCCTCAGCCTATCTGGGCAACTGCAGGTGATTTTGGACTGCATGGACTGGTCTGTTGGGAACCTGTAGTTCCAACCCCACCCTTTAAAGGAAAGAATGGACAGTATTCCCTCAGCCTCTCAGGGCAACTGAAGGTGCTTTGGGCCCACATGGGTTAGATTGTTGGGCACTCCGGAGAGTCCATCCCCATGCCTGGCAGGGGAGGAGGAGGCCGGTGTTATATCAGTCACCTGGGCAACTGCAGTCAGTTTTGACATGCTCAGCTTAGTTTGCTATCCACACCTGCAGCTCCATCCCCATCCCAGGCAGGGGAGGAAGGGGCATAAAGCTTCATCAGTCTCTCTGGGCAACTACAGATGATCTTGGCTGGCAAGGCTTGGATTACTACACATAGTTGTGGCTCTGTCCTTACCCCTGGCAGAGGAGAAAGTTGGGAGAAGCTTCATTGGTCCCTGGGGCAACATGAGCAGCATCATCCTCCAGAGCTTATAGTACCAACTACATCCTCAGCTCATACTACACAACCAGCAAGGGAGAAAGGGCAAGAAAACTTTAAATTAAAGAGAAAAACTGCACTCAGAATAAATACATTTAGTAAGTCAGATGCCAAGACACCAAAAAAAAAAAAAAAATGACAATCCATACCAAGAAACAGGAAGATATGGCTCAGTCAAAGGAACAAGATAACCTCCAGATGACATAAAGGAGTTGAGAGAACTAATCATAGATGTTCAAACAAATCTCCTTAATAAATTCAATAAGAAAGCTACAGAGATTAAGGATATTAAGAAGACACTGGGTGAGCACAAGGAAGAATTTGAAAGCATACATAGAAAAACAGCAGATCTCATGGGAGTGAAAGGCACAATAAATGAAATTAAGAATACAATGGAGGAATATAATAGCAGATTTGAGGAGGCAGAAGAAAGGATCAGTGAGATTGAAGACATGGCCTCTGAAAGCAAACACAAAAGAACAGATAAAGAGAAGAATGGAAAAATTGAACATGGTCTCAGAGAACTAAATGATGGCAAGGGACATGCAAACATATGTGTCATGGGTGTCTCAGAAGGTGAAGAGAAGGGAATAGGGGCAGAAGGAGTATTGGAAGAAATAATGGTTGAAAATTTCCCAACCCTATTGAAGGACATATATATCCAAGTTCAAGAAGCACAATATACTCCCACTTGAATAAATTCAACTAGACTTTCTCTGAGACACTTACTGTAGCAGTTGGGCAATTTGATGTAATTATGAATTCCAAAAATAGATATTGGATCATGCTTGTAAACCGGTCTGCTAATCTGGGCATGATTAAGTTATGATTAGGGCATTAACAGGGCCACGTCAGTAGGGCATTGAGCCCCACCCCTTGGTGGGGCGGGAATCAAATATAAAAGGCATGACAATGAACAGAGTTGAAGAAGTTTTGATGTTGGAGTCTTGAGCTGGAGCCCCAGGAAGTAAGAGAGCTTGGTCATGAGGAAGGAGAGAAGGCTCTGGGATAGAGATGAGCCATTTGCCTGAGAGTTCACAGCTGGCCTTGTGGAGAGAAGCAAAGCCTAGAGAGCCTCATCGTCTACAGCTGACCTTGTGGAGGAAACAGGAGCTAAGCCTGGAGAGAAATGCAGCCCCAGGAAGAGAGGAACCCAAGAAGCCTGAAAGCTGGCAAATGTTGGTAGCTGTCTTGCTCCAACACGTGGCAATGGACTTTGGTGAGGGAAGAAACTTATGCTTTATGGCCTGGTAACTGTGGACTTTTACCCCAAATAAATACCCTTTATAAAGACCCCCATTTCTGGTATTTTTCATCAGCACCCCTTTGGCTGACTAATACACTTACTAATCAAAATGTCAAATGTCAAAGACAAAGAGAGAATTCTGAGAGTAGCAAGAGAAAAGTGATGCATAACATACAAGGGATACCCAATAAGATTAAGTACTGATTTCTCATCAGAAAACTTGGAGGCAAGAAGGCAGTTGTATAATAGATTTAAGATACTGCAAGAGAAAATCCAAGAATCTTATATCCAGCACAATTGTCTTTTATGAATGAAGGTGAGTTCAGAATATTCACAGATAAACAGAACCTGAGAGAGTTTGTAACCAGGAGGCCAGCTTGGCAGGAAATAGTAAAGGGAATGCTACAGCCTGAAAAGAAAAGGAGAGGCTTGGAAAAGAATCTAGAAATGAAGCAAAAGTAACTACAAGTAAAAAAAAGAGTGGTGAAAATAAAATATGACAGATAAATCCCAATGGACAAAATGGATGAAGTGAGAACTGCCTTTACAGTAATCATATTGAATGTTAATGGATTAAATTTCCCAATTAAAAGACATGGACTGGTGGAATAGATAAGAAAACATGTGCCATTTATATGCTGTCTACAAGAGACTTACATTAGATCCAAAGATGCCAATAGATTAAAAGTGAAAAGCTGGAAAAAAGGTATTCCACACATGCAGTACCCCCTCCCCCCCCCAAAAAAAAAGAAAAAGAAAAAAAAAAAAGCTGGAGTAGCTCTACTTTTATCAGATGAAATATACTTTAAAGGAAAACTGTTATTAGAGACAAGGAGGGACATTATATATTTAAAAAGGGGCAACTCATAGGAAGAAATAATAAATATAAACTTATATGCAACTAACCAGGAAGGCCCAAATTACATGAGGCAAACACTGGCAAAACTGAAGGAAGAAATTGCTGTCTCTACAATAATAGTTGGATACATACAACACCACTCTCAGCATTGGATAGAACATCTGGGCAGAGTATCAATAAAGAAACAGAGAGCTTGAATAACATGATAAATGCACTAAACCTAATAGATATATACAGAACATTGCAACCCAAAACAGTAGAATATATATTTTCTCAAGTGCTCATGGATCTTTCTCCAGGATAGACCATATGTTGGGTCACAAAGCAGGTCTTAATTCAACAAGAAATTATACAATGCAAGTTCTCAGATCATAATGACATAAAGATGTAAATCAACAAAAAGTGGAAAAAGGGAAACTTCATGAATATATAGAGATTAAACAACACACTCTTAAACAATCAGTGGGTCAAAGAAGAAATTTCAGGAGAAATCAATAAATATCTTGAGACAAATGAAAATGAAAACACAGCATATCAGAATCTATGGGATGCAGTGAAGGCAGTGCTGAGAGGGAAATTTATAGTCCTCAATGCTTACATTAAAAATGAAGAAAGAGCTAAAATCAATGACCTAACTACATGGCTGCCAGAACTAGAAAAAGAACAGAAAACTATTTCCAAAACAAGCAGAAGGAATGAAATACAAAGATCAGAACAGAAACAAATGAAATTGAGAACAAAAAATCAATCAAGGGAATTAACAAAACCAAAAGTTGGTTCTTCAGGAAGATTAACAAAAGTGACAAACCCTTAGCTGGACTGACAAAGAAAAAAAGAGAGAAGACGTAAATAAATAAAAAATGAAAACAGAGACATTACTACTGACTTCACAGAAATAAAACAGATCATAAGAGGATACTAGAAATAATTGTATGCAAACAAACTAGACAATGTAGATTAAATGGAAAAATTCCTGGGAACATACAAACAACCTACATTGAACCTAGAAGAAATAGAAGACCTCAACAAACCAATCACAAACAAAGAGATTGAAATGTCATCAACCAACTCCCCCAAATGAAAAGCCCAGTACCAGATGGTTTCAAAGTTGAGTTCTACCAAATATTCAAAGATTTAATACCAATCTTCCAAAAAATTGAACAAGAAGGAACACTACCAAACTCATTCTATGAAGCAAATATAATCCTAATACCAAAGCCAGGTAGAGATTTTACAGAAAAAGAAAATTACAGACCCATATCTGTAATGAATACAGATGCAAAAATCCTCAACAAAATACTTTCTAATCGAATCCAACAACACGTTAAAAGAATTATTTGTCTTAATCAATTGGGTTTTATACAAGGCATGCAAGGATGGCTCAACACAAGAAAATCAAAGAAGAAAAATCACATCATCCTATCAATTGACACAGAAAAAGCATTTGACAAAATACAGCATTCTTTCTTGATACAACATACTACAAAAGACAGGAATTGAAGGAAACTTTCTCAACATGATAAAGGCCATGTATGAAAAACCCACAGCTAACATTGTACTCAATGGTGAAAGGCTGCAAGCTTTCCCATTGAAATTGCGAACTAGGCAAGGATGCCCACTATCACCACTGTTGTTCAATATAGGGCTAGAGGTTCTAGCTAGAGAATTCAGGAAAGAAAAAGAAATAAAGGCATCCAAATTGGAAAGGAAGAAGTAACACTTTTCCTATTCACAGGTAATATGATCCTATACCTAGAAGTCCTGAAAAACTATAACAAAGCTGCTAGAATGGCAGGATAAAAGATTAATATGCAAAAATCTGCAGTGTTTGTACACACTAGTAATGCACAATCTGAGAAGAAAGTCAGGAAAAACAATTCCACTTATAATAGTGACTAAAAGAATCAAATATTTAGGAATAAACTTAACCAAGGATGTAAAGCGTTTGTACTCAGAAAACTACAATGCACTGCTAAAAGAAATAAAGAAGACCTAAATAAATGGAAGAACATATTGTGCTCATGGATTGGAAGACTAAATATTGTTAAGATGCTAATTCTACTCAAATTGATACACAGATTCAATGCAATCCTGATAAAAATTCCATCAGCATTTTTTAAACAAATGGAAAACACAATTATCAAATTTATTTGGAAAGGTAAGGGGTCCCAAATAACCAGACATCTTAAAAAAGGAAGAGCGAAGTTGCCAGACTCTCACTTCTGGACTTAAATTATATTATCTAGCTACAGTTGGAAAAACAGCATGGTACTAGCATAAAGATAGACACATAGACCAATGTAACCAAATTGGTGTTTCAGAAACAGATCCTCACATCTATGGTCAAGTGATTTTTGACAAGGCTGTCAAATCCAGCTGTGGCAGAACAATCTATTCAACACATGGTTCTGGGAAAACTGGATATCCATAGCCAAAAGAAAGAAAGAGGACCCCTTTGTCACATCTTACACAAAAATTCACTCAAAATGGATCAAAGACATAAATATAAAGCCTAGAACCATAAAGCTCCTAGAAGAAAATGTAGGGAAACCTCTTCAAGACCTTGTGGTAGGTAGTGGATTCTTAAACCTTACTCTGAAAGCACAAATAGCAATGAAAGAAAACATGGGTAAATGGGTCCGCCTCAAACTTAAACAGTTTTGTGATATAAAGGACTCCGTCAAGAAGTTGAAAAGGCAGTCTACTCAACGGGAGAAAATATTTATTATAGAAGCCACATATCCGATAAGGGTTTAATTTCCTTTCAATATAAAGAGATCATACAACTCAACAATAAAAGAGCAAGCAATCCAATTAAAAAATGGGCAAAAGACTTAAACAGACATTTCTCCAAAGAAGAAATACAAATGGCCAAAAAGCACATGAAAATATGTTCAATATCACTAGCTATTTGGGAAATGTAAATCAAAACGACAATGAGATATCATCTCACACCACATAGAATGACCATTATTAAAAAAACAGAAAACAATAAGTGCTGTAGAGGATGTGGAGAAATAGGAACACTCATTCACTGTTGGTGGGAATGTAAGATGCTGCAGCCTCTGTGGAAGACAGTTCAGTGGTTCCTCAGGAAGCTAAATATAGAACTGCCATATGATCCAGCAATTCCTCCACTAGGAATATAACCAGAAGAACTGAAAACTGTGATGTGAACCGACATTTGCATAGTGATGTTCATTTTTATCACAAATGCCAAAATATGGAAACAATCTAAGGGTCCATCAACCAAAGAATGGATAAACAAAATGTGATGTATACATACAATGGAATACTGTGCTGCTGAAGAAGAAATGAAATTGGGACACATATGGTAATATGGATGAACCTTGAAGACATTTATATTAAATGAAATAAGCCAGACACAAAAGGACAAATATTGCATGGTCTCAATAGTATCAACTAAATACGAAGAATAAACACATGGAGTTAAAACCTAGGGTACAGGTTATTAGAAAATGAAAATATGGCTGAGAAGGTATACTGATGCTTAGTGTATGTAGAAGTTTTAATTAACCTCACTGTAAAAGTGTGGAAATGGATAGAGTTGATTGTAAAACATTAATAGTGAATAGAACTAATGCAAGTGGTTTATAAATGGGCTTGTGGCTGAACAGTGTGGTCTAGGGATGTAATGTCAATTGAAAGAAAGCTAGAGAACAATCTAGGTACTGAACAACATAGTGAACCCAAAGGTGGATGAGAATTGTGGTTAATAGTACAAATACAAGAATGTCCTTCTCTGAACTATAACAAATGTATATCACTATTGCAAGTTGGTAAGAATGTGAAGAAACGTGGGATAAATACAATTAATGTAACCTATGGACTATAGTTAACAGCAATACTGTAATATCCTTGCATCAATGTCAAAGATGTACTGTGTTAATAATAAGGGGTATGGAAAAAATATAACAAATGTATGCTATAGACCATAGTTAGTGGTAATAGTCTGATGATATTACCTCATAATCTGTAACAAATGTTCCACAACAACGTAGTGTGTTGGTGGAGGGGTTTTGTATGGGAATTCCATACATGTGCATGATTGTTTTTTTAAGTTCACAGCCTCTCTAATAAACATATATTTAAAAAACTAAAAAAATAATTTAAAAAATTTTTTAAAAAGCACGAGCAAACATTTGGTTAAAAAGTGAGTGATTTAGAGAAAATATAGAGGATACTCCCCTGGAAAGAATTTCAGGCAATAAAAGAAATTGATGATGGTGTCCTTCACAAAAGGTGTAGGGTTCTTTAGCCCATGGTCAACAAATATTTAATGAGTATATACTAAGTGATGACCACTATGCTAGGCTATCACATACATCGTCTCAAATAATCTTCACAGTAACTCCGTACAGTAAAGGAGGAAAGAGATTGGAGGAAATAGACTGGCTGAATGCCCTTCTTTAGGGGACAATCTTGGGTCAACACAAATTTGAGTGTGAACCCTGGCTCTGATGAAACCTCGAGAAGGACATTCAGTAAAATAATTTTAGAAGAATTTATAGTATAGCTACCTAGAGGTAGAAATGTTGTTTCAGTGGGTATGTATAAACCTTTTGTCAGATACCCCACCAGGAATGTTCATGTAGTCATTGAAAAAACATTTGCCAGACGCTTTTCAAGGTGTTAGAGTTATGGCTGTGAATAAATTCCCTGCTCTTATGGAGATTACCTTCAGTTGGCAGAAATAGACAATGAACAAATGAATATAAAAGAAAATATCAGAGTGTTAAGTGCCATGAAATAGATGAAACAGGGTACATGATAGTGGGTAGCCAAGGGACCACTTGAGATTAGGGACTCTGGGAAGATTGCTCTGAGGAGAAGACTTTAAACTTGATAAATGAATGGGAAGGAGGACACAGGTGTGGGAATTTTTTTTTTTTTGTGGGGGGAAGATGTACAGTTAGAAGGATCTGAAAGTTGAAGTTCCCTATGCTTGGAAGAAGTCTGGTAGTCAAGGACTGAAATATAGGGCTCCTGTGACTAGAACATGAGGTGAGTGAGTGATACGAGGAAGTTACTGGATTATGCAGGATCTGGGTGACCAGGGCAAGAAGTGAAGATTTTATTCTGAATGTGATGGTAACTCACTGGATGGTTTTAAGTAATAACAATTAAAATATACACATATTAAAGTACATACATCATAAGTATATAGGTTAATGAATTATTCACAAATGGAACATATTTACACAGCCTCTAGATCATGAAAGAAAAATTACCAGCATTTCTGAAGCTCCCTTTATGCCCTCTTCCAGTCACTACTTTGCGGCAAGGGTAACTTCTATTCTGACTTCTAATAGTGCAGATTAATGTTGCCTGTTTATACAGACAAAAAAATCACCTGGTAGTTTCTTTCCTTGGCTTTTTTTGCTTACAAATTTGTTTGTGAGATTCATGAATATTTATGCATCTACCAGAAGGGAGGATGTAGATAACAAAGGGAAGGGACCCCACCACTGAGCACTGGGGTACTCCAACATTTGGAAGTTGAGCAGAACAAGAAAACCTAACACAAGATATATAGAGTATCCAGTGAGGTGAGAGAAAAACTAGGAGAATGTGATGTCATGGCCAAGAGATAAAGGGTATGAAGAATGGGAATGTTAAACTGTGATCAAAGATGAGGACAGATATATTCTCTTGGATTTGACATCATAGAAGTCATTGACAAGAGGACTTCAGAGAAGGCAATGGGAAGTGAAGTCAAGACAGCAAATGTAGACAATGCATTCCAAATTTTAACAAACAATGAAGCAGTGCCTCTGGGAACATGGAGTCAGAAGAGGATTTTTGAGATGGTAAATAGTACAGCAACTACTACAGCATGTTTGCATGCTGACAGAAATTATCCTGGCAGAGAGGGAAAATTTGATGACACACAAGAGGATGGGGAAATTGCATGAATGATGAATATGAGGTGAAAGGGGATGAAATCCAGGGCAAAAATGATGGGAGCAGAGGAACTTCATTAGTTTTAACAGGAAGAAAGACAGCAGCTATAGAATTGATGCAGGTAGGTGGGTGGATTTGGTGATGGAGAAATCAGTATTCTCCCCTTCTCTCAAGATCTGTTTTCCCATACACTCCCCTGCCAACAATGTGTATAATCAATCTTATTTCTCCTTTAAATACAGAGTTGAAAAATATTATTCTCATTTTAATTTGTATGTATAGGATATTTAGAGAGGTAGGGACTTTTCCCTATATTTTATTGGCCATCTGTATTTTTAAAATTGCTTATTAATCTATAATAATTTTTGCTTGTTCCTTCAAAAACACCTTTATGTGTCCATTACATAAAGAAAAATTTGCCTTGATATAGCCTTCTTGGGTGCCTTAATTCATCCTTTAAAATTATGTAGATATTTTTCTACTGTCTTCTGTCACATGTCTAAAGTCAGCATGATATTTTCCCTTAATAGACACTATGCTTCTTCTACAAAGATGCTTTTTGGAATTTTTTCTCTATCCTTGATATTCAGTATTTTCACCAAGATATGTCTCAGGGTTGATTGTCTTGATTTTGCTTTTCAACTTCAATTCATCCTTCAGCATAAGAAATATTTCTTCTATTTTATGTGTATATTGTTTCTTTCTTTTCTTTTTCTTTCTTTTTTCCCTATAATCTGTCTTTTTCAGGACTTTCTGCATGATGGATCTCTGCTTTCCGTCTTCAACATCTTACATTTCTTAATGATAACTTTTTTCTCTTTGACTGTTACTAGTTTTCTATTGCTGCTGTAATGAGTTACCACAAATTTAGGGGCTTAGAACAGGACAAATTTATTGTTTTGAAGTTCTGTAGGTTAGAAGTCTGACTTGGGGGGAAGTGAATGTGGCTCAAGCAGTTGGGTGCCCACCTACCACATGGGAGGTCCTGGGTTCGGTTCCTGGTGCCTCCTAAAGAAGACGAGCTAGGCAGCGAGCTGACGTGATGGGATGGTGCGGCGAGCTGATGCAACAAGATGATGCAATGAGATAACACAACAAGAAAACACAATGACAAGCAGTGAGATGAGGTGGCTCAAGTGATTGGGCACCTCCCCCCCACATGGGAGGTCCCGGGTTTGGTTCCCAGTGCCTCCTAAAAAGATGAGCAGACATAGAGAGCACACAACAAACAGACACAGAGAGCAGCCTGTGAGTGCAAACAATCAAGGCAGGGGGAGAAAGAAATACAATAAATCTTTTTTTTTTTTTTTTAAGAAGTCTGACATGGGTCTCATTGGACTAAAATCAAGGTGTTGGCAGGGCTGAGTGCCTTTCTGGAAGCTGTAGAGAACTCATTACCTTGCTTTTTCCAGCTTCTAGAGGCTGCTGGAAATCTTGACTCATGACCCGTTCCTCTGTAACATTGCATCTCTTTGCCCCATCTTTGGTAGTCACATCTTGGATTGTCTATAGCTGGGAAAGTTTCTCTGCTTTTAAGGACACATAGGATTAGACTGGGTTTACGTAGATAATCCAGGATATGCTTCCCATCTCAATGTCCTTAACCTCAGTCATGACGGCAAAGTCCCTGTTTCCATCTATGGTGATGTATTCACAGGTGCTGGGGATTAGACCATGGGTGTCTTTGGAGGGTGGCAGTATTCTGCCTACCACAGACGGTTTTCTCTTCATTCTGGAAAAGTTTCACAAGCCTTTTTTTCATACCTCGGTTTTGTTTGTTTTTTTCTCCATAGATTCTACCCTTTATTGCTCCCATTTAACCATTTTAAATTCTGCTATGGCACTATTTGTTTTCTAAAATTCCTCCTTATTTCTTTCAACTATAGATATATTATCATCTCAAACTATTGCCTTATCACAGTCTTTATCTCTTGTTTCCTGAAGTTTTTGTTAATTTCCTTGAAAGGATAAAGTAGTTGCTTTCTAATTTTTTCTTTACTATTTTCTGTGTGAAGTTCCAAAGATGACTGCTTTTCATCTACCTTTTGCATGCTATTTTCATTTTCTACTTTTTGGTTGAAGAATTTCTGCTTAGAATTCATTACTTCTGAATAGATTCCATTTATTTATTTATTTATTCCGAATGAGTGAGTTTGCTTTATGCCTATAATTTCTCTATGAGCTTCCTCTCTATTTATATTGGCAAACTTTTAATTCTACACGAAAATTTTAGGATGACTACTTTGAGATTATAAATTCTGTCACTTAGGAATCTAAAGGTAGTGGGAAAGGCATTGGGAACTTGAATAGGCATATCCAAAGAAATTTGTCTTTGGGTTTTTTCTTTCATTTATTAAGCCCATACTATTGCAATCCCATGTTGGGGTGATTTGCCCAATTTGGTGAGGCATCAAAGTAGAGAAAAGCTCCAAGAGCAGCTGGCTTTTCATTTGGGGCAGCCCCATGCCTATCTTTCACACAGGCATGGTGTGCTGCTATTGGTTCACAGCTGCAACAATAAGTTTAAATGGACTGACCTCAGATATCCACGTCTACCTCACTGCCAGGGCTCCCATCTGCAGGTAAGAAAGTTCTAATCTAAGTTAGTGGACATTGCTCTTAAGAAGCTCAGTCTTCAAGTCTGTGAAAGGAAATTCAATGTGGTGATCTTTTCCTCTTCCCCAAATTCCTCCTCAAATCTGCAGCCTGCATAAATAGGAGAATGTGTAATGTATTTGCTAGAAGTCCATCCTTTCAGCATTAACTACTTTAATATTTCTTTTAGCACCTTAAAAATTTTTTTTTCTTCCATTATTCTAATCAGCTACTGGTGTGTGTTTGTCAAGGTGTGTCTAGCCCTAATGATGCTACCATGTGTCCCAGAATCTCGTGGTTGGTGTGTCTATTATCTAATTTCCACTGAAAGCTTGGCTTCTCTATATATTATCTGCTAAACACTAGCTGCTACTTATTGCTGCTGCTCTGTCTTCCTCTTTTTTAATCTATGTAGCTTATGTCTTCACCCTTCCTTTATTTTTGTCACAATCTCTGTGGGATTAGGATCTTGTGCTCTGGCAAATACATGTTCTGAGTTCTGAGGAAATGGAAGGGAAATTTTAAAGTTCCTTTAGTGGGAAAAGTGTTTTTTCTGCTTGACTCTCTGAACATTGATTAGAAACAAATGTCATTCCTTTTCTGATGTAACACCATTGCATCTTCCCTCTCAAACAGTATTTCATTATCAGGCATTGCTTTATCAACGCATGCCCAATTTCACAGGTGTGTTGCTGAAAGGTATAAAAAAGCACTTTAGATTTCTGAGGAGAAATGGAACTACTCCCAGTTGTTTCATAGAATTTTTTAATAAATTCAATCATGATAACGGAGTAATAATGATGCTATCTGTAACCGAGCGCTTACGATGTGGAAGGTGCAGTGCTCAATACTCCGCGTGTGCTGTAAACACCTGGCACACTGCCTGCCACACAGGAAGTACATCATAGATGCTGACATGAAAATACACTGCAGTGAACTGAGAGGGATGTGAAGGTATAGGAAGAAAGAAATAAAGATATATCCCATAGAAGAGAGAAGAAACTAACGCATCACAGGTGGAAGAAGAGACGCGTCAAAGACAATCAGTAACAATCAGATCCTGAAGTCGTAACTAGTTCCCAGGTTTTGTTGTAAAGTACTTTGTAGGCTTATTTAGCCAGAACAGTAACAAAATATCTAAGCTTTATTCCCATGTGCTCCTATAGTTTGCCTAGGGTCTGCGTTATAACTGTTTTTAACCATATTAAGAGTGAAAATGGACAAAGGTTATCATGAAGTCATACATGGTCTTGTGTTAACTGTTTTTATTTCCTTTTTGGCTTTTTGAGTTACTGACACATTATTGCAGCAAAACATATGTAGGGTCAATTCATGCTGAATAGTTATTAGAAACCATGATAACAAAAGTCATTACACTGCAGTTCAGTTTTGACAGTAAAATTTCTGCAACATTATCACAAATCCTCATGCATTAGTGCAATGATCCTTATTATAGTTTCATATTAGAATCAAAAGATTGCTGTAGCATGCTGGATACAAAAAGTCAAGCAAGGCAAATTCTTTGCTGCTTTTACAGATAACATTTTTCCTCTTGTTTCTATGTACATCATGCGGACAGTAGCTTTGCTTTATATACTTTTCTCAATAACCTATGAATATATTGCTTATCTCTTCCTTTAAAATGAGGATTTTTCCTTGAAATACCACATAATATTTTTTATTACTAGCACCAAAGGAAATAACTTGAAAATGATTTCATATCTGACAGAACCTCACAAAATTCTAAGCACTATATTATTTATTGAATTATTATCTTTCCCTTTCTCAGATAATGTTGTCTGTGTATATATGTGTTTTTATCAGACTTATTATGATGGAATAGTACAAGATTTAAAAAAGAATATCATTATATTATTATATTCAGAATTAATTTGATAGGAAAACTGTGATAGTTACCCTTCAACTGGCAATGGGAACATAATTTTAATAGCTCTCTGCCCATAAATTTTTCCATAGTCACTTAAAACAAACTCTTAGATTGTACAAGTAAATTGCTTACATTTTTGAGATGATGTTTGTTTATTCAAGGTCCATTTCAAGAAAACAAAAAAATCTATTTTATGATCTAGTGCCTAGTGAATGAGTTAAGAAACCTCCAAAAATTGAGTAACTTCTTCCTTAGTGGAAGGAAAAGATTTACATATGTATACCTAGAATAAGGATAATTAAAACACATTTCACTTTATGCAAAATGTCCTCTGGAAATTTGGCAATAAATAAAATCCTGCTTAGTTGAGTTATAATTGAAATGATTGTGGGGCTCACTATGTTACTAGAGTCGTTTTCATTTGAAAGTACAAATAATCATCCCTAAATTATTTTATGTTCTATATACTGAATGTTTTTACATTACATGTGAACACACATATTAGCATACCAATATAATAATTTAGTTTGCTAAAAATGAATTCCTTCTTATGGTTATAAGACAGAAAAGCAAAGATTAAATCTTTAAATCATTAAATTTTTTATGTTTGTTGCAAGAATATTTTTTAATTGAGTCAATCTGTTTTCTTTAAGCCATTGTTGATTAAGGTATTTTAATACAGGGTATTTTAATGTTGCAAAATCTTGCTTCACACAGGGTAATCAAGTGTTTCCCTATAAAGAGTTCCATTGCCATAGTACACGAAATATTATTATACAAATAATGATAATACCATTTTTGAGTCTCATTCTCCATTTATACATACTAAACTATCTGCTAAGTATGTTGCATAACCTCATTTAATCTTTATAATAGGATTAGCATATAGATTCTGACCATCTTACAGAGTAGCACATTCAGAATTTGAATATAGTTTAGTCAGATTCCAAAAAGCATTTATTCTCATTTTCTAAAGTTAACAAACTACTTTATTATATAAAACTAATATGGAAGTATAATAAGGACCCAATATATGAATTAAGGATTGTCTCTTGTCATAAATTAGCTAGTCTCTAATATATATGACTTTGCAAATATGTTTTTATGTGTAGCTACATGTGAAAGTAGCAGAAAGTGTCCATGTGAAGAACAAAAGAGTTGGTCTATAGATTTTCTAATATAGCCATTTTGCATGTAAGTTTCTTTATAGTTTAAAACTTTTCTTTTATACAATATTCGTTGCTTTTATCAAAATAATTCTATCATATAGTTTTTATTGTTGAATATCTCTCTTTCATGGTTGCTTCCCTGGAACACAGAAATAATTGCATCATGCTGTTTTTCCTTAACTATTATCACAATATTTTTTCCTGTTCATCCAATTTGCAATCATCTTGTAGCTCACCACACTACAAGAACCTGGATATCTTATTTTTGTCTAACTTCTACCCCTCCTCCAAGCATTTTCAATGAAATTTGTACTGGACGTTGTTTCAATTATATTTGTTTTAGCATTTAAAATCTAAATGTTTGTTTTCTTGTTCTGCTATTTAAGAATTTTTAGAACTAATAGGAGGTAAGCCTGAAAAAGTCTTTAACAAAGAGGTTATAATTTCTAAAGATGCTACCGGTCAGGTTTTACAAAATACATAAGACTTCTCCTTTGTTCTAAAGTTCTACATTAATTCCTTTTGTAGTACAATACTTCTTTTTTGGCACATTTTTTTTCTTTCAAGTTTTCAAGGATAATTCTTAATACTCCACTGTTTTGACAATACCAGACAGAATTCCAAAATATTGCGGCATAGCTAATGGTTGTGCATTAATGGTCAAAGATTCATTCGTTGCATAATTTTAGACTGTGTGCTAAATGTCCATTGGGCAGACAGGTTTGGAAGTCCCTCATCGGTTTATACAGATGGCTTACTCGAAGTCATCAATAGTCATAGCATGTATTTGTGCATCTATTTATTTATTTACTTTAAAAACGGCTTTTGGTGATTTCCTATATTCCTTTAGATTTAAAATGTGATGATAACAATACCTCCTTTAGAGAGCTGTTGTAAAGTTAAATGAATTACTATGTGTCAAGTGCTCAAACAGTGCCTGAGAAAATACTAAATGCTTATCTTAGTTCCAACATTGTGCTAAAAAGACAATAACATTTTTAGTACTAAAAATGTCACCTTGGAGTTTACAATCTCTAGGGGCTGGCAAGCAACAAGGAGAGAACTATACAAAACAGAATAACTAATTCTTCCTGTAAATAATAATAATAAGAGCAGCAGTAATAAATATAACTAAAATAATTTAAACATAGCACTGTTATGAGTCCTTTACAAGCATTAAATGGTCAGGAAAACTTTATGAAATAGGTTCTAATATTATTCTAATTTTATAGAGTAGGTATGAAACGCTCCGAGGTGTAAATGACTTGCTCAAGTTACCAAGAAACAGAGAAGGATTCAAACCCAGGCAGTTTGGCTCTACTCTACCCTTTACTACCTATTTGATAACCAAATCTTTGCTTAAAAATGATTTGTGCACATCTCAGTAATGTTCCCTACGGCAAAAGAGTGTGCAAATATTAAAGCTCTTGCTATATATTGTCAAATTATTCTTCATGGAGAGCATTTCAAAGTACAATTTCACCAGTCCTTGCAAAAACTAAATATTATCATTTAAAAATATTGTGCTAAGCTGGTGGGTGGAAAGCTACCATGTTTAATTTATATTTCCTTGAATACTACACTAAGGATGAGTACCCCTGCCCCATTTTATTTATCAATTGTTTTGTATTTCTTTAAATATTCAATAAAGATAACTTATACCAAGACAATACCTGCTTGAATACCTTCTCCATTTTTCTGTTAGAGAAGTGATCATCTAAGTGATTTTAGAATAGCATTCCATGTGACAAAAATAAACTTCATATTTGTCACATATGCTGAAACTATTTTTCCATATTAAACTTTAATTTAGACTTATGGAATTTTTAACTTATAGATATTTAAATTTTCATGTTAGCAAATTTACAGGTGAATTGTTTTAAGATTCCTTCCCTTGCATTATGTTGATAAAATTTTCTCCCTCCCAAGATCAAATAAATAATCAACTACATTTTATATTTAATTCTTTAATACATTTGTATTTTTTAGCATGGCATAGTAGGATAAATTTGCTTTTCCCCTCAAAATATACAGCATATCCTGTGCCATTTTGCTAACAATATTGCATACCCATTTATTTGCATTTCCACATTTTATGTAAGAAATTGTTTTGCACATTAGGACTTCTTTCTAGGTTTTCTATCTGATATGATTGAACTTTCTGTCATTTCTATAACATGTTAGAGTTTATTGTAGCATTATTATTTGTTTCAGTACAAGTTAGAACAAATCTTTCCTCATTATTTTTTCCATAATTTTCTTGTCTGTTTTCATGTTTCAACATGGAATTATTTTATCAGTTTCCAAAAAATACTCCTTAAGTTTCTTTGGAATTGCTTTAAGTATTGCAAAGTGAAGGTAGCAGCTCCCAACAAATTAAGAGGGAGTATTGCCATGGGCACCTGCTACATCATCCTATCTGCAAATTTTTACAGTTTCTTTAGGTAGGTTCTAATAATACTTTGTGTTATGTTCTTTTCCATGAAATTTTTGGTTGTTGTTAACCATGGTAAATGGAATTTTTTTAAAAAGTGCTAATTGGTGTGTTTGCTAATATAAGATTTGGACAACTATCCCCAACCCAGTTGTCACTGCTAACTCTGTTCCTCATGTCTTATATATTTGTGTGTGTGTGTGTGTGCGTGTGTGTGTGTGTGTATGCATATAACTTTTATAACCCCCTTTTAGCTTTACCTGGCCAATTAGATGTTTGTCCTAATTGTTCTATTCCTTATAGAACTTGAATGTTTTCCTAACTGATTATCATAATGTTACTATTACTTGCACACCTGTTCTCTTTCCCTATAATTCATCCAATGTTCCAAGATTGCATCAACAATTTAACGCCTACTATAGACTAGAAGCTCATTTTATAAAAGTATAGCTACACCAAGATTTGGCACAAGGACTAGGGAACACATATTTTTCTAAAGGATAATAATAATAATAATAGCCATACCTTCTATATATAGAATATACAGTTTGTAAAAAAAAAAACTTTGCTAGGTGCTTTATATTTAAAACATGTATTTATGCTTCATAGGGCTGTTAAGGAGATTAAATAAGATTACATATAAAAACAGCAAAGTGCCTAGCACGTAGTAAGTGCTTCATAAATGTTAACTATGACTATAATTTTTTTTACAACAATCTTGCTAGGGAGACAGTAATATTCCCATTTTGCAGAGGATCAGAGGGATTAAATAAAGTATCCATACATACTTTACCCCACCTTCATGAAACTCTGAAGAAAGAGAAAATGACCTAAAGAAAACTTTATCATATGAATTTGTATTTTCCATATTAATGTTTACTTTTTCAAATGATTATAAGATATAACTCTTCCCTATAGGTAATGTGAAGTGAAGGCTTAAAATGTACAGGGATCCTAGATGTATTGATGGAAATGTTTTGGTAATGGATGATGGTGATGGTAGCATAACATTTTGAACTCAATTAACAGCACTGGAATATGTATCTGAATGTGATTAAAAGGAGAAATGTTAGAATGTATATATGGTAACAGAATAAAAATTTTTAGAAATCCATGGAAATACAGTACACAGTAAAACCTAAGTTAAACCATAGACTATAGTTAATAGTACAATTATAAAACTAAATGTACTCTCATCAATTGTAACAAATGTTTCACAACAAGCAAGGTATACAGTAATACTGTATTTTATGCATGATTGTTCTGTAAGCCCACAACCTCTCTAATAAAGAAAAAAAAAAAGATACAGCTCTGCAGATCTGGGTAAAGATGATTACAAGAGCAGTTTTTCAAATGTTTATGTCAGTGTGATGCATATGTGCAGTTCAACAACTAAAAAAAAATCATTATACCGACACTACCAGAATTGCAAATCAATTGTAGCTGTAAGTCATGTATTAGCCAAGTTTAAGAAGAAAAGATAACTTACTATCATAAGAGGTGCATACAATGAACAATTTTACTTGTCTTATTATAATTTTTAAATGAATTTTGGCTAATAGATACAGGATTATTTCCTTTTACAGCTAAAGTATGGTGTAAAAAAATAAGTCAGGAATCAGTCTGGATTCCAAAAAGCATAACCTATTTAAATGAAAATATTCCAAGTTTATCTATTGCTTTACAAGTAGTATAAAGAGCACTCTATTCACTTCTTTACTAAAGTTATATGTAAGTAAAATTTCCAGACTATAGGATTTATGATTTGAATTCTCTTATTTTTAAATCAGATAGTGTTTTCTAAGATTTAAACCATTAAATACTAAGTTCATCAGTGGTAAATAGTTTTCCCAAGAAAAAAGGTTAAGGTACCCAGGGACCATAGGAAATTCAGGGCCTGCAGAATTCACAGGTTTCTTAAAATGAGATTTCTCACTCTTTAATATGAAAATGTTTAAATTTTAACAAAGAGTTATAGTGGCCAATGTTTCATATGCATGCATATATATATAATGATATCTCTACCTCATCTATACCTATACTTAAACCTACACCTACCTATCTATGGCAGGGTTTCTTAATCTCAGCATTATTGACATTTTAGTTCAGAAAATCCTTTGTTGTGGGGGTCTGTCTTGTGCATTGTAGGATGCTTAGCAATATCCCTAGCCTCTACCCACTAGATGCCAGTAACATTCCCCCACCAAGGTATGATAACCAAAAATGTCTCCAGGCATTGCCAGATATCCAGATATCCCCCTTGGGGGCAAAATAGCATCCATTTGAGGATCACTGGTATAGATTATAAATGTGTTTGAAGTGTTTTACCCTGCGTATCTTTGATAGACCAGGTATCCCATCATACTGTATAAATCACTTTTCAGTTGTTTCTAACATCAAAAAGCCATTCAGTGCTATGCAACTTCACCTGAAGATTTTCTCAAAGTTGCAAAAAAGTATTTACATCTACAATTCACTCAAAACTGATACTGGGCTGAAGAATTGCTTTAATTTAAGCCAAGTTTGCCTTCCTAAATAAACTTAGCTTTTGTGTGTCCCTCTTAGATTTCAACAATGGAAGGAAGATTCATTACGATAACGTGAGAGACCGCTAGGTGTCCACTCAAGTCTCACAAATAATAAAAGCTGTTCAGCAGTCTCTTGACAGAGCTCTTCAGAGAAGGGGGCAGTGGAGATTAATGCAAGCTAATTATTTATGAAGTATGGTAATTCTTTTAGAACAAATGTATGTGTCCGTGTGTGTACGTGTGTGCTCTAAGAAACAGAGGTAGGAGGTATGTACCTGTGTATGTGTGTGTGTTCTAAGAGACAGAGATGAAGTACTGACAGGGTCTTCAAATAGCTATTGTAGGCAAAAAAAGGTTGAAAAATTGTATGGTTTTCTTAGCAAAGAAATATATTTCTTTCTAAACTGAAACAAGCACATAGAATTTCACCACCCAATGTACAATTTTAATATATGCACAATAAACAAGCAATAAAAATGAGAACTAAAAACCTTTGCATTTCTCTAGAAAAAGAATTTGTTTATTGCTAGAATTGACTTTGTCTCCTCATCAAATCAATCTAAAGTATTAGAGGAAGCCATATTTGAAAACCGACGAAAGAGACAGTAGAAAACACGCTGATGAAATCTATGTATTTCAGTTTTTCAGAATTTAAGATGGAAACTTTGTCCAATGGGACTTAGGAAATATATATTAAATAGTAAAATTCCGTGGTTCTTCCCTTGCTGGGGAGAAGAGCGGAGGATGCAGTAAAGCACTATTTCTATACTATATTCTAGGAAAGAATCTCATGGAATCTGGGAATCACAGTCTTCAGCATGAAAGCAGAGATGAGGCTGCATATCCTGTACCCTCTATTGTACCATTGTTAGTACAATGGGTGGATAATAATTCATTTTGAATGAATAGTGTTTGAATTCTTTGAAGCCCAGAAGTGTACCCTAGAACCCAGGGTACTCTGTTCCAGATTAATTCTGTGATTCATGTTCCTACATGATTTCTTTACAAGCCCAGGTCACTTGAAGATAACGCTCCAATCAGAACACACCCATAGTGGTTACCCTAATTACATCTCAGTTATTGGTCCATGGGCCCCCCTAAACAATGTGTCAGCACACTCAAACCTCTGGAAAAAACACCAAAGTACATGTTTAACTATAGTGTGTTGGAAATGACAGGGTTAAAGAAAACTGTCCTAAGCCAGCTTTGCTTCTGTTTAGCTGTACATGTGGTAAATCACTGAATCGCTCTGGCTCTATTATTATCTGTAAGATAATTTTAATGAGATTACTTTTACAATATAAACTTATGAATCTATCTATAATCACTGCTGAAATTTAACAGCTTCTAATTACATATAACCATTGCAAAAGTGGCTACAATTAGGAAATTAGAAGGCAAAAAAGTGAATCAATGAATCAAACAATTGGTTGCAGTTGGACACCAAAAACATGTATCATTTATGTGGCTTTTACATGCTTTAGAAAATCTGATGAGAACATGTACAGAATTCTTTAGTAATGTTATAATAGAGAGGTAGTGTTATGGTTATGAAATGGGTTGGATGTTAGAAAGAACTGGGCTTGATTCCCATCTCAGCCGGTTTCTCTATACCTGTGATCTTGTGACACCCTTAATCTCAGTTTCCACAATTTATATTGGGGATGATGATGATGATAACAGAAAACCTTCCAGGATTATTGAGGGGCATTACAAAGATAACGTTTGCAAATTGCATAGCACAGATGCCTGGTACATACTGTTTTTTAAATGGTGGCTGATTCCGTAATAATTTTTCTTCCCTTAATTTGAAAGTGGTAGGATTTGCAGGAGGCAAGCGTTAAGCTTTACAAATGGTTTTACAAAAGAGTTAAGAACATACTTTAACCAGTTTTGGAAGAGGTCTGGTTTTCAGTCAAGGGAAAACATCAAAGTTTGTATGCTTGATTAACTTACCTTTCTCTGCAGGCCTGAAGAGCAAGAGACGACACTTAAAACAAGATGGCACTTAAAAGCATGGTGATTTAATCAAAATCTTCATGGATATTTTTAAGAGAAAATATATTTTAAAAAAGATTTGATTTTTATGAACATTTCTATTGTCACATAAAATTAAAGCTTGTTTTCCAGATTTTTTCTTCATTCACTTTGAGCGTTATTTTAAATTTTGAGATCTGAGAGGATTTAGACTGGATTTTATCCTTTGATTACTTGTGAACAGGGCAAAAGCAATTTTGCGTAATTGTTTCTGTCTCTTTCTGGATTTTAAAGTGGCATATATCCATTGCCCCAAGTTTAATAAGTACTGGAAAGTACCAGGAAGCACATGTAAATAAAGCACGTGCAATTTATCACCAAAAAACAAGGACTATAACATTCTAACATTTGAGTACTGTGTATCTAAAATTGTGTTAAGGAAGGGGACATTATTTTTAAGTTTTAATTTGTTTGACTCCTCCATTCCATTATACTCCTGGTTTAAAATACCCAGAAATATGAAAATGTATAATTTGTGTAGAGAAAATAATACTTCCTAGGAAGCACAAAACTTAAAATATAATTATTTATAATGCTAAAATAAGCAATAAAATCAATCTAAAACAGGACAAAAATAGGCAAAATTCCTAAAAGTGAGATTCATTTTATCTGACAAGGGAATTTGGCAAGGGAATCAGAGGTTGAACGGTGCTTTTGTGTACCTAAAACTAAACTGGTCCAAGGATAAAAACCTGCTTATATGGGAAATGCTGCAAAGAAATGGACTAAAATATTAAAGGGTTTTCTCAATTTTGATGGCCAAATTCCATCCTGTAAGCAGTGCATTAGACACTAATGACACACGATTTCTCACTGACAGATTTAACAACATCAATAAGGCCTCTCTGTCCATTGCAGCAAATTGATCCTACATGACACTGACAAGGGCAGCCTGAACTTAATGACCTCCACCGCTGAAGGATGAAAATGAAAAATGATTGGAAGCACAAATAAATCTTTGAAAGTTTCCCTGAAACAGGTGTGCTAAAAATGATCTGTTTGAGAGATCACAAACATAAACCCAATCTTCTAGCATGCCTCATTTTCTGTCTGTTCACACCAAGGTCTTTCTCCTTGTATCTGGTATCAAGATTTACTTTAATTCCAAAAATGAGATCAAGACAATTTTGTTCTTACATTTACACTATAGAAATATTACTTTAGGGCTCCCTCTTAAAGGCATGAGTTTCTCACTGTTCATGTAGGTATCTAATATATTTGTCCTGTGCGACCAATAGATTCTGTACAAACAGATAACATGTGTATGTAAAATTTATTTTTCTTTTCCCCTGATTAGAAAAGAGAATACAATATAGCCATTGATTATGTTTTTCTCCCAAGTTTCAGCAACAAATAGAACATGTTTAACCTCAATAACAATGTCAAATGCATGAAGTGATTTGAACAAACGCTTCATGGATACCTTGATGCTCTTTGAATCCTACACAGTGGTCAGAGGGCACTAAGATTTTGGCAGATAGTTGCATTCTCAATTTTCCAGAACACATTTACTTCTTGATCTACCACCACCTTGGAACTATTTCAATAACATTTTTAAAGGGAAAAATAGATCCTTCTCTCCCCCGAAGCATTCAGAAGATTTAACTAATAAGACAGTAGATGGGTGTAAAATAAGAGTTGCTGATAAATAGCCCATCAGAAGAGCATAACAGTACTTATAGCGGCATAGCATCTCTTTATTTTCTAGGTAATTTATGGATGTATTTTTAAATTCCATAATAATTACCCTATGAAGGAAATGTTATTTTACAGATGAGAAAACTAAGGTCAGAAAGGGTAAATAACTGAACTAGCAATTGGTAGCATTTGCATTCAAATCCCAGCCTTCTGCCTTGCCATTAGTCCACAATAATGAAGGATAGGTAAAGTACTGGAACTTTAAATCCTTAAGTTATAGTACAACAAGATGGATCACACGAATAGGAGAAAGTACTCATTAGCAGCCTACTGGCTCCTACGGCTAGGTGAATTGTTTAAAAATAATCATTCCACTATTTTCTGAAATTTAAATTCTGGGAGAGAAAAAAGATTTGAAAGATAATTTTTCTTCTCACTGAGTATTTGAAGAACAATATAAAGGAAGTGGCTGTATCTTACGACTCTAGTAATGGAGCTTTCTTTTCCTTCCTGATTCATGACATATTGTGTGTTTTACTTTTCTACTTTTACCATTATGGAAGACTTTACAAAAATATCTTCAGGATTCCCAGTGATTTCCAATAACCAGTGAGTGTCAGATATTTCCCCAAGTTTCTAATTGGTCCCCACATCTAATAAGAAAATAGAAACCAAAATTTGGTACCCCATACTCAAGAGGAAGATTTAGAGGCCTATCATGGGAAGTCACCTATACTTAGAATTGAAATTTGAATTCTATGATAATATATTCCAATCTACAAACCACAAAAATTTGGTACCGCAGATCACCATGACTAAAAGCAAATCAGTGAAAAATGATGGATTGTGCCTCCCAGAGGAGGTGAGCAAACAATGAGTAGACAGATGAGAGAATCATCTGAGGGGTGGGGGGGATAAATAAAAAATAAAAAATAAATAAATAAAATAAAGTAAATTTAAAAAAAAGATGGATTAAGAACTAAGTCTTTCATTTATCAATTATCTTTTCAAAATTGAATTTCAGAAGTTTTTTAAAACTATTACATAATTTTGCAAAAAAGAAAATGTGCTATTTTGTTACACATCAGGTTCACCATCGTATTAGAGAGCCCATGATTGACCACTTTTTACTTTTTGTAGTACATATGTCAAATAAAACATTATTTTATAAAAACAAAATAAGAGAAACCAATACCTGTTTCTTATCTCTAAGTGAAGCTTCAAGTGATAGCTGTCTATCATACATATTGAAATAACTGTCCTTTTCTGTTAAGAACTCATCCTGTATCTTCTGATATTCTTGAGCTAAACGCAGATTTTCTTGTAGTGAATCATTGTGTGTTTTCTAGAAGATAAATATATATATTAATTAAAATAAGTTTAATTTATTTTAATTTTTACATCTTTTGAACTAACTAAAAGTTGTTCTATTATAGATTGTAGGAAAACATCAAAACAATTTAAAAAAATGTTTCCCTGACACCAATAGTCTCCTTAGATTTAAAATTTTTCTTTCTTGATGCGGGGTTTTTTTGTTTTTTTACATTGCGACGTAAGTCATAAAAGTCCATCACACCTTCTTTTGCTCCACCTTTTCCACTGCCCCTTTCCCAGAATTCCCTCTATCGTGCCTTGGCAAGTACCCAGTCCTGGGAAACTTCTTCCAGTTTCACACACCCTTTTCCTTTCCTCAAGCCTCTGTGCTCAAATAGGTAGAAGACATTTGAAAGATTAAGACTCAATCTCCTTGATGTTCAGAATGTTAGCACTCATAAAAATCTTTCAGAACATAGAGGAGAAATGAGTAAAAGATCAGGAGCAAAGAACACTACATCTAGAAGTACCCAGTAATAACAATATACTTGTTATTAGTATATTTTAACTATATTAAAAGTTAATATAGATTCTATAAGCAGCTGAGAACTTTATAATATTCCCATGACTAAGCAAATACATGTAAAATCTGATGCAAACATGTTAAAAAATAATTTTTGCAACATTATCCATTGGCAAATTGGGGACCACCTATAATCTTAAATTAGAAGTATGAATTCAGTTTATTGCTAATTCTTTGTACATTTCTATCAAAGAAAACTCTCATTAATCCAGGCTGTCTTTCTGTGGTTGCTTCAGAAAACATGGAATTTATCAACAGTCTTATATAGTTTCAAATCTGTTAATCCAGTAATTCTACTTACAAGAATTTATCATAAGCAAAAAGATTTATTAATTCCAACATTATTTATTATAACAACAAAGGTTTCAAAACACATAAATTCAGATTAATGATTAATAATGATTATGACATGATTAAATAACTAGATATAAAAATAACCACTGTGAAGCAGTTAAAACACTTCTTTGTAAAATTGTCATCACATCAAACCTTTAGTATAAGTTGTTAAAAATATATTGTAGTATGAGAATGTGCACGGAGGAAATGTAATTCAGCAGAAACACACCTGTACAAACACTTCTGTATTTATACCTTTGAAGATTTACTAAGGTCAACAAACATATTTTTCGTGAAAGTCTGTTATCCATATTGATCCCTAATGATTAATAGCATTTTATAGTTGTTGTTTAAAAAGCACAAATCATGAAATGAGAATCATTTTAAATGTCCTTGTCCTAATTCTGGCATAGTAATTTAATACTTTAGAAGTTTCTATCTAGTAGATTTGCCTATAATCACCTAAAATTATCTTTGGTAGAAGGACAAAATAACTATGATGGATATTTTCCTATATTAGAGATATTTATTAAAAGATGGTTACAGTTCTTTTTGATACCTTAACATTAATATTAAATTCAATAAAATTAATTCCATAAAATTATAATCCTCAAGCAACTGATTTGGAGCACTGATAAATGTTCTACTGGAGGAGGTGGGAGGAATAATTTTGAATTTTTTAAATTTGTTTTAACTTAAGTACAACTGTGATATCCAAATTTTTAGTTACTTCTCTTTCGAGCCTTAGGTGGCTACCACAAAAATTTAAGAGGAGTGCTACAAAAGTTGTGGAATTTGCATTAAGCATACTTTTGGAACTTAATTGGGGATATATTTTGTAGCAGTTTGATATTGTTTATGAATTCCAAAAATAGATATTGGATTGTGTTTGTAAACCGGTCTGTTCCTCTGGGCATAAGAGACTGTATTAAATTCAGGTTTCACTTTTACTTGATTAAATTATGATTAGGGTTTTGATTCAGTAGGGTGTTGAGTCCCCACCCTTTTGGTGGGCGGGGACTCAGAGAAAAAACAACACATCGTGGCAGAGGTGAGTTGGAGTTTTTGATGCTGGAGCCCCGGGGAAGTAAATACACAGAGAAGAAGAGCTCAGAGAAGCAGATATGTGAGGAAAGAGAGAAGGCTCATTAGACATGGCAGAGCCCCAGGAAGAGAGATGAGCGATTTGCCTGATAGTTTACAGCTGGCCTTGTGGAGAGAGCAGAGCAGCTGAGCCCAGAGAGAAATGAGCCCCGGGGAGGGAGTTAAGCCCTCTAACCTACAGCTAAGAACGGAAGGAACAGGGACCACGGAGCCTTAGGAGGAAGAAGAAGGTTGAACACTCACAGAGACTGGCAGCCATCTTGCTCCAACACATGGCAACAGAGTTTGGTGAAGGAAGTAACTTACTCTTTTATGGCCTTGTGACTGAAAGTTTCTACACCAAATAAATACCCTTTATAAAAGCCAACAGACTTTTGGTACTTTGCATCAGCACCCCTTTGACTGACTAATACATATTTGGTAATTTATGTTTTGCTCACTATGTTATGTGTACTTTTCTTTCCAAATGCATATACTTTCCATTTCTGGATGACAACAGTTCTTACCACTTTTATAAACCAAATTGGAGTAGATATGAAGATATTATATTGTGTAGTTATGCTAGTAAATCTTCAAAACTTTGTTACATCAGTCATAATATTTTACAGTATTGTTTCCCAGTAATGAGTGTATGGAAGGATTTACCAATTCACTACCTACTCCTGAAAGTCAGTGACCTTCAGATGTGCAATGAAGTTTAAGTTTTTCATTTTAAGTAATGGTATTCTGCTGACACTGAAAATGTTTTGTTTTGTTTTTTATAACTGTGGTTCCATCTTACAACTCTGACTCGCTTAATTTTTTAACCAATGGCATTGAAACATGCAAATGAAACAAAGGGGGGATGATAATTATTGGTGGAATTATGTCTGGGGGAAATAATGGTATCACAACTGGAAGATGAACAGCTCATGAAAAGATAACTGTAGAAGACATTTAATAAGGGCACAAAACTGGGGATGGGGAGTGTGATATAAGGCTGAGAACAGAAAAAAAAAGAAGAAACTAACATGAGAAGTAAAATGATTTCCAAGAGCATTAAAATTCAAATCCAAATGAATCTTATGCTTACTCATTGGTAAACTGGCATATCTTTCTACTTAAGGTGTTGGCTAAATGTGAACTTGAAAACACCATTAAATTTTTTTTTTATCACAACCCTTGTAGGCTAAAATAACTGCACTCTGAGTAAATTTACAGTATCATTTCATTTGTTAATCCATTTGTTCTTTCAGTTATTAATTCGATACTATATATTTAGTAACTACTGTATGCTAGGCTCCAAGTTTAATGATGAGCTCAAGGAGCTTATTGTCTAGTAGGAAAGATTTATATTAAAAATCAATGAACTATGGACTAGAGTGGACTTACTGGTATTCTACTATAGACTTACTGTGATTCTAGCAATGGAAGAAATTATAACACTGATGTGGAGGCAGTGGCCCCTGGAGGTTTGGGAGGCGGGGAGAGGGAAAAACAGGTGTAATATGGGTTTTTTTTTCAGGACTTGGGAATCGTCCTGAATGACATTGCAATGACAGATATAGGCCTTTTTATATCTTTCCATAACCTGCAGAATTGTGTGGGAGAAAGTGTAAACAACAATGCGAACTATGGTCCATGGTCGTGGCAATGCCCGAGGATGCGCTTATCAATTACAATGAATGTGCCACACTAATGAAGGAAGTTGTTTATGTGGGAGGGTGTGGGAGGTATGAGGAGTGGGGCATATGGAATCCCTATATTTTTTGTGTAACATTTATGTAATCCAAGTATCTTTAAAAATATTTTTTTTAATTTAAAAAATCACACAAATATATAGATAGAATGTAGAATTCTGAATCTTTTGTACTTCCTTTTGTTGTCCATTTTTATTAAATTCATCCAAAAGGTCTAAATAAATATAACACTTTATCTAAGCTACACTTATTGTTATTTATTTAAGTTCAATTATTAATGCTTTTCATGATGATGAAATATTGGGAATATAGCTTGATTGACTAAGAGAAGAGACATGGTGAGTCACCTTTATTAGTTTCCATATTGCAGTTATCTGTTATCTTAAATTATTTTTTAAATCTTGATATTTTGGGGACATTGTCATTTCTTGTCCTAATATTATATTAGAAAATAAAGATTATGCTTATAAAAGGCTGAACAAAGTTTAGATTGTGTCCTGTTCCTCACTAAGCCATGTTACACAAAGCAGTGGCTGACATAAGTAGGTTGACAGGTTCTCAGAAAACTCTTGAATGAATGAACAAATGTATACACAGATTATAAATTAGGAAATGTATATATTTAGCACTTTAGAATCACACATTTTCTTTGTCAACTTCTATGATATAAGCTGGTGGTTATATAGCCACCTATTATAATGAAGCACATTCATTTATACATTTCACTGCTTGAGAGGTGAAGATCTTATTGCAGTATATAAAGAGAATTGACACAATATGTACTGAACATTATTCTAGAAATATACCACTTTGTCCAGGCTTAGAAAGGTTTTTTATCTGGGGTGCATCACTGACTTTCACAAATTATAGGAACCCCTTGAAACTGTACTCAGCATTTTTCTTGGGCTACCTAAGTAGTCTGTGAAGCCAAAAATTTTGAGAAACTATTGCTAAAGAGAGACCTAGCTTTGTCTGTCACCAAAAAATGCTGAAAATAAAGGCAAATTGAGACCCAAAATTATCCAAATAGTTCTCCATTTTTCCATACATAGTTTTATTCTTTAAGCTATGAATTTTATCTTAGGATTTTCTCTCAATTTTCTCCATTTTCAGTTTATCTTACTTTCTCTTCACCTTCTCCTTTCCCTTTCTCCCTGGGAAAGTGAGGAATAGAGAATTCCAGTCAAAGAACTGGATCCGTTTTGGACAAAAATATAGAGCATAAGAACTTGGAAATAAGGCTGAACATGAATACTAACTTTTGACTCCACACATGCCAGTTAAGAACTGCAACTTGCACAATCACCTTAATAAGAAAGAATACTATCCAGAATAGCAAATCTTTATTGTAATTGCCTGTAAGGTAGTAATACAGCTAAAAAAAAAAAAAAAAGAGAGAGAAAGAAAAAAGAAAGAATATGACACTCTAAAGAGGCTGTAAGCAAGGAAAGTAAAAAAAATAAAACATGGCCAGTGCCTACCAAGAAGCCCATAACTTCACCCTCTAATTCTGGGATTCTGGTAGCCCTTCCATCTCTACTCCAGGATCATTGCATTGGGTTATATTTAATTTGATGACAATGACAATAGGATTTAGAATAAGAGTAGCAGCTGACATTATGGAGTGCTTACTGTAACCAGGAACTGTTCTAAGAGGGCAGTTTTTACTGAATTATCTTTATAGCAATTGTCTGAAGTTGTTATATTATTATCCTCATTTTTCAGATGGAGAAAACTAGGCACAGAGAAATCAGGTGAAGCAAATTGTATTTTTAAAAAGTGGCCACAGCATTATTTTCAGTCCCACATGTACTTCCAGAACCTAGCCATTTCCTGTCAAGAGATTTCTCTTTCCCTTGAATATGTACAGACTTATGGCTTCTCTAGTCAGGAAGATATGGTGGAAATGATACTACGTGAATCCCAGGTTAGTTTATAAATAAGATAAAGTTAGAGCCAAGATGGCAGTGTAGGGAGTGACAGGGTGCTCTCATTCTCCAGAAATGGCAAGTAGACAAGCAGACTTGCCTGGCACAGAAGTAGCAGGGTTGCAGGGGAAATGGTGTGGGTGGTCTGTGAGAGAGGACACATTGGATGCCAGGGAAATGGTGAGGGTGGCCTGCGAGGAAGGCCTTGCCAGGTGCAGTGTGAAGCGGCGTGGGTGGCCTGCAAGGAAGGCCTTGCCAGGTGTGGTGTGAAGTGGTGTGGGTGGCTTGTGAGGAAGGCCTTTCCAGGTGTGGTGTGAAGTGGTGTGGGTGGCTTGTGAGGAAGGCCTTGCCTGGTGAGCACAGGGAAAGCAGGACAGTGGTGCTTGGTCTCTGCAGGCCAGGAGACCATGGTACAATATGCAGGAAGGAGCAAGACAGGGAGACTGATAGAGGCCACACAGAAGAAGTGTCTCTTTGGAACTGGTCTGTGCCCCCTTCATGGGTCCGTGGCTCAGTTTTTGTCAGTTAAAAATGGGGAATTCTGAAAATTTAGAATAAGTGGAAGCAAGTGTCAAAGAAGAGCCTTAACACAAAGCAGCACAAGAATAAAACCTTACGCAAGTAAGAGAAACCAACCATCAGAGTATACTCATCAAGATGATCAGATGCCTAGACATCAGCAAAAAATTACAAGCCATACTAAGAAACAGAAAGATATGGCCCAGTCAAAGGAACAAATTAAAAAGTCAGAGGAGACACAGAATTTGGAACAACTAATCAAAAATTTCCAAACAAATCTCATAAATCAATTCAAGGAGATGAAGAAGAGATAAAGGATATTTAGAAGAACCTGGGTGAGCATATAGAAAAAATTGAAAGCATACATCTAAAAATAACAGAACTTATGGTAATGAAACTCAGAATGGAAGAGATTAAAAATACATGAGAATCACACAATAGCAAATTTGAATAGGAAGAGGAAAGAATCAGTGAATTAGAAAACAGGACCTCCGAAATCACATGGATAGAAGAACAGATAGAGGGAAAAAATGGAGAAAAATTAAGCAGGGTCGCAGGGAATTGAATGACAGCATGAAGCACACATGAAGCACACAAACATATTACGGGTGATCTAGAAGAAGAAGAGAAGGGAAAAGGGGCAGAGTGTTTGAGGAAATTATGGACCCAAATTTCCCAACTCTTGTGAGGAACATGGATGTACATGTCCAGGATGTGCAGTGTACAACAAACAGAATAAATCCTAACAGAACTACTGAGAGACACATAATAATCAAATTGTCAAATGCCAAAGATAAAAAAAAAAAAAAAAAAAAAAAAGAATCCTAAAAGCAGCAAGAGAAAAGAGGTCCATCACATACAAGGGATGCTTGATAAGACTAAGTGCAGATTTCTCCTCAGAAACCATACAGCAAAGAAGGCAGTAGTATACATATTTAAGATATTGAAAGAGAAAAACTGCCAGCCAAGAATTCTTTATCCAACAAAACGGTCCTTCAAAAATGAGGAAGAGATTAAAATATTCACAGATAAACAGAAACTAAGAGAATTCTTCAACAAGCGTCCTGTCCTATAAGAAATACTAAAGGAAGTTCTGCAGGCTGAAAGGAAAAGACAGGAGAGATAAGTTTGGAAGAGAGTGTAGAAATGAAGATTATTAGTAAATGTAACTAAAATAAGACATGACATATTAAAACCTAAGGATCTCAGGATAAAATGGTTGAAGTAAGAACTGCCTTTACAGTAATAATATTGAATGTTATTGGATTAATCTTCCAAATCAAGAGACACAGATTGGCAGAATGGATTAAAAAAATATGATCTATCTATATGCTGTCTACAAGAGACTCACATTAGACCCAAGGACACAAATAAGATGAAAGTGAATGCTTGGAAAATGATATTCCACACAAACAGTAACCAAAAAAAGAGCTGGGGTAGCTATACTAATATCAGACAAAATAGACTTTAAATGCAAAACTGTTGTAAGAGACAAAGAAGGACACTATATATTAATAAAAGGGGCAATCTACCAGGAAGAAATAACAATCATAAATATTTATGCACCTAACCAGGGTGCCCTAAAATACATGAGGCAAACACTGGCAAACTGAGGGAAGAATTAGGCACCTCTGAAATAATAGTGGTAGACTTCAATATACCACTCCAGCAATATATAGAACACTGAGACAAAGGGTTAATAAGGAAACAGAGATCTTGAATAATACAATAAATGAACTGACCTAATAGACATATACAGAACATTGCTCCCCTAAACAGCAGGATATACATTCTTCTTGAGTGCTTGAGTGCTCATGGATCATGCTCTAGGGTAGACCATATGTGAGGCCATAGAACTAGTCTCAATGAATTTAGAAAAATTGAAATTATACAAAGCATTTTCTCTGACCACAACAGAATGAAGCTGGAAATCAGTAATGGGCAGAGAACCAGAAAATTCACAAATATATGGAATTTAAACAACATACTCTTATACAATAGTGGGTCAAAGAAGAAATGGCAAGAGAAATCAGTAAATATCTCACGATAAATGAACGTGCAAACAGAACCTATCAAAACTGCAGTGTAGGCAGTGCTGTGAAGGAAATTTATAGCCCTAAATGCCTGCATTAAAAAAAGAAGAAAGAGCCAAAATCAAAGAACTAACAGCACACCTGGAGCATCTAGAAAAAGAAAAGCAAACTAACCTCAAAGCAAGTACTAGGAAAGAAATAACAAAGATTAAAGCAGATAAAAATGAAATTGAGAATAAAAAAAAAAAAATTCAGAGAATTAACAATACCACAACTGGTTCTTTATGAAGACTAATAAAATTGACAAATGCTTAGCTAGACTAACAAAAAAAAAGGGAGAAGATGAAAATAAAATCAGAAATGAGAGAGGGGACATTGCCACTGACTCCCCCCCATCCCCAAAAGTATCATAAGAGGATACTATGAACAACTGTGTGCCAACAAATTAGACAACTTAGAAGAAATGCATGAATTCTTAGAAACACACGAACAACTTATACTGACTCTAGAAGAAAAAGAAGACTTCCACAGACCAATCACAGAGGTGAAATGATTGAAACATCATTAAAAACCTCCCCAAAATGAAAAGCCCAGAACCAGATGGCTTCACAGGTGAATTCTACCAATCATTACAAAAAGAAATACCAATCCTGCTTAAACTCTTCCAGAAAATTGAAGAGGAAGGAGCATTACCTAACTCATTCTATGAAGCCAACATCATTCTAATACCAAAGTCAGGTAAAGATGCTACAAGAAAAAAAAAATTACAATCCAATCTCTCTAATGAATTTATATGCAAAAATCCTCAACAAAATATTTGCAAACCGAATCCAACATCACATTAAATGAATTATACTCCATGATCAAGTAGGTTTTACCCCAGAAATGCAAGGGTGGTTCAACACAAGAAAATCCATTAATGTGATACCTGATATTAATGAATCGAAGGAGAAAAATTACATGATCATCCTTAAAAATGCAGAAAAGGCATTTGACAAAATACAGCATCCATTCTTGATAAAAAACACTTCAAAAGATAGGAATAGAAAGAAACTTCCTCAACATGATAAAGGGCATATATGAAAAACCCACAGCTAACATCATTCTTAATGGTGAAACACTGAAAACTTTCCCTTTAAGATCTGGAACAAGACTAGGATGCCCACTGTCACCACTCTTATTTAACATTGTGTTAGAGGTTCTTGCTAGAGCAGTTTGGCAAGAAAAAGAAATAAAAGTCATCCAAATTAGAAAGAAAGAAGCAAAGCCTTCACTATTTGCAGATGACATGATCCTATATGTAGAAATTCCTGAAAAATCTACAGCAAAGTTACTAGAGCTAATAAATGAGTTCAGCAAAGTGGTGGGATATAAGATCAACTCTCAAAACCAGTAGTGTTTCTACACACTAAGAATGAGCAATCTGAGAAAGAAATCAAGAAAAAATCCCATTAAAATAGCAACTAAAAGAATAAGATATCTAGGAATGAATTTAACTAAGGATGTAAAGGACTTGTACACAGAAAACTATACAACATTGCTAAAAGAAATCAAAGAAGACCTAAATAAATGGAAAGGCATTCCGTGTTCATGGATTGGAACACTTAATATGGTTAAGATGTCAATTCTACCTAAACTGATTTACAAAGTCAACACAATACCAATAAAAATTCCAACCGTCTTTTTTACAAACATCAAAAAGCCAATTATCAAATTTATTTGGAAGGGTAAAGGCCCCAAATAGCCAAAAACATCTTGAAAAAGAAGAACAAAGTTGGAGGACACACAATACCTGACTTTAAAGCATATTACAAACCTACCATGGGTCAAAACAGCATGGTATTGTCACAAGGCTAGAAATATTGGCCAATCAACAGATGAATGGTTAAACAAAATATGGTATATACATACGATAAGAATATTTTTCAGCTGTAAGAAGGAATGAAGTACCGACTCATGCTACAGCAGGGATGAACTTCAAGGACCTTATGTTGAGTGAAATAAGCCAGATACAAAAGGATAAATATTGTATGATCTTACTAATATGAACTAAGTAAACTAATAGAATACAGGTTACCAGGAGATAGAATGTGGGTAGAGAATGGGGAGCTGATGCTTAATCTGTGCAGAATTTATAATTAGGTTGATTTTAACAGTGTGGAAATGGACAGAGGTGATGGTAGTGTAATATTGTGAGTGCAATTAACCACAATGAAATATGTGTGTGAATGTGGTTGAAAGGGGAATGTTTTGGGTCATATATGTTGCTAGAAGGAATGCTAGAGGATAAAACATGGGATTGTATAACACAGTGAACCCTGTGGTGGCCAAGGATTGTGGTTAATAATACAAATATAAGAATAATCTTTCAGGATCTATAACAAAAGTATGTCACTAGTACAAGGCATTAATAATAGAGTGGTGTATGGGGGAAATTTCCACTAAAGCAAAATAGGGACTATAGTTAACAGTAATGTTTTAACATTCTTGCATCAACTGCAGCAAAGGTACCACACCAATGGGGGAGGGGGCATGGGCATGATGCTATACAAATTATGTTCTATCTGTCAATTAACATAACCCAGGATTAGGTGTCTCAAAAGACAAGGTCTTTTGAACATCTTGAACATTATAGAGCTATATATTCTATGGGATATAAATGTGTCCTTGTCACCGTAGATATATTTTTTTGCATAGATCGAGGCCATCACAGTAGCTAACAAAATATTAAACTTACGTCTGGGGAAAGTCCAGCTACTTTATCCAATAAGATAGCCAAAAGCTCTGGAATATACAAGTCCAGCCTAATAAAAGAAAACAGGCTAAAAACCCAGTACCTTAATTTTAATGCTTGAACCTTATTCCTCTAATAATGAAACTGCACCTAATTATACTTAATGTCTAATAGTTAACTCCTGAAAACCTCCTTGTTACTCAACTGTGGACTTGCTATAAACCAAATTTTGCAAATAAACTCACTACTTTCCCCCCAATGTGGGACATGACCCCCAGTGATACATTTGGGGAAGACTTAGACCAAAAGGGGGAAATAGGAAATAAAATAGAGTTTTTATGGCTAAGATATTTCAAAGTGAGTCAGGTTACACTTACGCTACTCAGCCAGACTTCACAAACTGCCACAGTAAATAAAGCCTCAAACAATAGTATTCCTGAGGGCCCTAGGGACATCTGGACACCACAGGCAAGCCACAAGGCCATATGAAATTAACACCCCCTCAGCAGGCTCTATCTGGGAATATATGAAAATCTATTTCTCCAATATAACATAGTTACACTCTTTTATAACCTTTAATCATGATTCTTCTACTTCTTTTATTTGAACCTGTAATTTTCAGTTACCTCTTACGTATATTTCTCAAAGACTTAAAGCCTTCAGATTATTTATATGCTGGTTGAGCCTAGAAACCCAGCAGATATGCAGCCAATTCCTACTCTCTAGTTCTTTGGGCTTGCCCTGGACAACTAAGGAAATGATGATGATCGACCAGCCCCATCCCAAAAGAAAGAAGTATCTTCAACTACAAGCAAAACAGTTCCATTCCTCTGCCCCATAAAATCTATGTCCATTCTAGGCCTGAAGCAGTCAGAGTGGATATTGTCCCAAATACCTCAAGAATGAAGAATGAACAAAAGTAAGGGGGGAGTGTAACCACTGACTAAAGCAGATTTATTGTTATTGTAGTTATTAGCTTGGGTTAACTGAGTAACTTGTAACATTGATATAAAATATAAAATTTTAAATAAAAAAGGATATACAGCCTCTGTCTGGTTCTCTCTTTTGTGACATTCACCCCTGGAACCAGCCACAGGGTTGTGAGTTATCTGGGTCACTTGGGAAAGGCCACTTGTAGGTGTTGCAGCAAACAGACCTAGTTATGATCTATGTCAACAGCCAGCATCACTCTAACCCACAGTCTTCAAGTAATCCATATGATGGTCCAGAATGTGTTAAACAGAAAGAAACCATTCCCTGTTGTGCCCTGTCCAAATTCCTGATACATAGAATTATGAGTATCATAAATAATACTTTATATCACAATGTTTTGGGATATTTTTATGCAACAA
>JAQZBX010001859.1:0-77341 GCA_029593785.1 Cabassous unicinctus | reverse complement strand
TGTTTTCAATTACAATCAACTTGAAAGGACTGCTTTCCTGAACACTGGTTGAATGTAGGGAGTTCTTTGTTTCAGAAATCCAAAAAGGAAACATTTCATTGGTTTATTTGCATGTGTATTCATATACAATTAGCTTCAAGACTCTGGTTTCACCTAACTCTCTGTGAATGCAGTACTTACTTTAAGTTTGAAAGGTAAGTAAGATTCTTGTTTATTTGGCTGCTATGACCTTGCTTTCACTCACATGTCAACACACGGATTTTACCTAATGCTAAGCCAATGCAGTGGTTACTTCACTTAACAAACTAAATAAGGTTTGACTTTTATTTGCGGCTATGCCTGTGTTTTCATTTAAATTCATCTGCAAAAGACTGGTTTTCCGCAACAGGCTGTGAATGCAGCAGTTAATTCAACTTTGAAAATTAAGTAAAATACTTATTTGTTTGGCTGTTGTGCACTGGCTTTCACTCATTATCAATGGCAAAACACTGCTTTTACCTAATGCTATGCCAAAACACTAGTTTATTCAGTTTTGAAAACTAAGGAATACACTCATTATATTGGCACCTATTCACTTCTTATCACTTACAACAAATGCACAACCACTGCTTTTATTTTGCCAAAGTTGCCAGTTCCTCACTTTTGAAACCTAAGTAAGATTCTTGTTTCTTACACTGCTAAGAATGGGTTTTCAATTACATTCAACGTGAAAACACTGCTTTCCTGAACACTGGTTGAATGCAGTGAGTTCTTTACTTCAGATACTAAAAAGGAAATTTATTTCACTGGCTGATTTGCATCTGTATTCACTTAAAATCAATTTCAACGCACTGGTTTCACTTAACTCTCTGTGAATGCAGTAGTTATTTCAAGTTTGAAAGGTAGGTAAGATTCTTCTTTGTTTGGCAGCTATGTCCTTGTTTTAACTCACATATCAAAACACGGATTTTACCTAATGCAAAGCCAATGCAGTTGTTTCTTTACTTTATAATCCTAAATAAGTTTTGAATTTATTTGCTGCTATGCCTGTGTTTTCATATAAATTCATCTTCAAAACACTGGTTTTACCTAACAGGCTGTGAAACAGTAGTTAATTCAACTTTGAAAAATAAGTAAGTTATTTATTGGTTTGGCTTCTGTGCTCTTGCTTTCACTCATTAACAATGTAAATACACTGTTTTTACCTAATGCTATGCCAAAACACTGGTTTCTTCAGTTTCAAAACTAAGCAATTTACTCATTACATTGGCAACTATGCACTTTTTTTCACTTACAGTGAATGTAAAAACACTGCTTTTACTATGCCAAAGCTGCTGTTTCTTCACTTTGGATATCTAAGTAAGATTCTTGTTTCATACAATGCTATACATGTGTTTTCAATTACAATCCCCTTGAAAACAGTGCTTTCCCTAACGTTGGTGGAATGCATTGAGTTCTTTGCTTTAGAAAACCATAAAAGAAACTTGTTTCATTGGCTGATTTGTATGTGTATATATTTATAATTAGTTTTAAGACACTGGTTTCCCCTAACTCTCTGGGAATGCAGTAGTTACTTAAAGTTTGAAAAGTAAGTAAGATTCTTGTTTGCTTGGCTACTGTGCCAAAGCTTTCTATCACATGTCAACACATAGCTTTTGCCTGAGGCTAAGCCAATGCAGTGGTTTCTTCACTTCACAAAACTAAATAATATTTGTCTTTCATTTGCAGCTATGCCTGTGTTTTCACTAAAGTTCATCTTCAAAACACTGATTACCCACAACAGGCTGCGCATGCAGCAGTTAATTCAACTTGGAAAATTAAGTATGGGACTTGTTTGTTTGGCCGATATGTGCTTGTTTATACTCCTTATCAATGTAAAAACCCTGCTTTTACCTAATACTATGCCAAAACACTGGTGTCTTCCGTTTTCAAAATTAAGCAAACTACTCATTACATCGTCAGCTATGCATTTGTTTTCACTTACAATGAAAGTCAAAACAACGCTTTCACGACGCCAAAACTGCCGGTTCCTCTCTTTCAAAATCTAAGTAAGATTCTTATTTCTTACAATGCTATACATGTGTTTTCAATTACAATCAACTTGAAAACACTGCTTTTCCCTAACGTTGGCTGAATGCATTGAGTTCTTTGCTTTAGAAAACCAAAAAAGAAACTTGTTTCACTGGCTGATTTCTATGTGTATTCATTTACAAACAAATTCAAGACACTGGTTTCATATAAGTCTCTATGAATGCAGTACTAAATTCATGTTTGAAATTTAAGTAAGATTCTTGTTTGTTTGTCTGCTATCCCCTTGCTTTCACTCACATGTCAACACGCAGTTTTACCTAAGGCTATGAAAATGCAGTGGTTTATTCACTTTACAAAAGTAAATAAGATTTCTCTTTTATTTGATGCTAGGCTTGTGTTTTCACTTAAATTCATCTTCAAAACACTGGTATCTCTTAACAAACTGTGAATTCCTCAGTTAATTCAACTCTGAAATATAAGTAAGATATTTGTTAGGTTGGCTGCTATGCATTTTCTTTCACTCATTCTCAATGTACAAAAAGGGCTTTTACCGAATGCTATGCCTAAACACTGGTTTCCTCAGTTTTCAAAACTTATCAATATACTCATTACATTGCCAGCTATGCACTTGTTTTCACTTACAATGAATATCCAAACACTGCTTTTACTATGCCAAAGCTGCTGAATCCTCACTTTGGAAATCTAAGCAAGATTCTTGTTTCTTACAGTGCTATACATGTGTTTTCAATTACAATCAACTTGAAAATATTGCTTTTCCCTAACGTTGGCTGAATGCATTGAGTTCTTTGCCTTAGATAACCAAAAAAGAAACTTGTTTCATTGGCTGTTTTGCATGTGTATTCATTTACAATCAACTTCAAGACACTTGTTTCACCTATCTGTCTGTGAATGTAGTAGATACTGCAAGTTTGAAATGTAACTAAGAATCTGGTTTGTTTGTCTGCTATGCCGTTTCTTTCACTCACATGTCAGCACACAGGTTTTACCTAAGGCTAAGCCAGTGCAGTTGTTTCTTCACTTTACAAAACTAAATAAGGTTTGTGTTTTATTTGTGGCTATGCCTGTGTTTTCACTTAAATTCATATTCAAAACACTGGTTTCCCATAACAAGCTGTGAATTCAGCAGTTAACTCAACCTTGAAAGTTAAGAAAGATACTTGTTTTTTGGAATTCTATGCACTTACTTTCAATCATTTTCAATGTAAAAACACTGCCTTTATGTAATGCTATGTAAAAACACTTGTTTATTGAGTTTTCAAAACTAAGCAACATACTCATTTCATTGGCAGCTATGCTATTATTCTCATTTACAATGAAGGTCAAATAACTGCTTTTACTATGCCAAATCAGCCAGTTACTCACTTTTGAAATCTAAGTAAGATTCTTGTTTCTTGCAATGCTATACACGTGTTTTCAATTACAATCAACTTGAAAACAGTGCTTTTCCCTAAGGTTGGCTGAATGCATTGTGTTCTTTGCTTCAGAAAACCAAAAAAGAATAACTTGTTTCATTGGCTGATTTAAATGTGTATTCATTGAGAAACAACTTCAAGACACTGGTTTCACCTATCTCTCTGTGAATGCAGTAGATACATAAAGTTTGAAAGGTAAGTAAGATTCCTGTTTGTTTGGTTGCTTTGCTCTTGCTTTCACTCACATATCAACACACAGATTTACCTAAGGCTAAGCCAATGCAGTGGTTTCTTTTTTACAACACTAAACAAGATTTGACATTTATTTGATGCTATTCCTGTGTTTTCACTTAAATTCATCTTCAAAACACTGGTTTCCCGTAAGAAGTTGTGAATGCAGCAGTTAATTCAACTTTGAAAGTGAAGTAAGATACTTGCTTGTTTGGATGTTATGGGCTTGGTTTCACTTATTATCAATGGAAAATAACTGCTTTTACCTAATACTATGACAAAACACTGGTTTCATCAAGGTTCAAAATAAAGCAATATACTAATTACATTGGGAACTATGCCTTTGTTTTAACTTATAATGAATGGCAAAACACTGCTTTTACTATGCCAAAGGTGCCGGTTCCTCACTTTGGAAATCTAAGTAAGATTACTGTTCCTTACACCACTATGCATGTGTTTTCAATTACAATCAACTTGAAAACACTGCCTTTCCCTAAAGTTGGCTGAATGCATTGAGTTCTTTGACTTAGAAACCAAAAAAGAAACTTGTTTCATTGGCTGATTTGCATGTGTATTCATTTACAAACAACTTCAAGACCCTGGTTTCACATATCTCTCTGTGAATGAAGTACGTGCTTCACGATTGAAAGGTAAGTTAAATTTTTGTTTGATTGGATGGTATGCCTTTGATTTCACTTACATGTCAACACACAGGTTTTACCTAAGGCTAAGCCAATGCTGTGGTTTCTCAAGTTTGCAAAACTAATTAAGATCTGTGTTTTATTTGATGCTTTGCCTGGTTTATCATTTAATTCATGTTCAAAACTCTTGTTTCACCTAACAGGCTGTGAATGCAGCAGTTAATTCAACTTTGAAAGTAAAGTAAGATAATTGTTTGTTTGGCTGCCATGTGTTTGGTTTCACTCATTATCAATGTAAAAACACTGCTTTTCCCTAATGTTGGCTGAATGCATTGAGTTCTTTGCTTTAGAAAACCAAAAAAGAAACTTGTTTCTTTGGCTGATTTGCATGTGTATTCATTTACAAACAAATTAAAGACAATTGTTTCACCTAACTCTCTGTGAATGCAGTATTTATTTCAAGTTTGAATGGTAAGTAAGATTCTTTTTTGTTAGGCTGCTATGCCCTTGCTTTCACTCTCATCTCAACACAGAGTTTTGCCTAAGGCTAAGCAAATGCGGTGGTTTCTTCACTTAGAAAACTAAATAAAATTTGTCTTTATTTGCTGCTATGCCTGCATTTTCACTTAAATTCATCTTCAAAACACTGGTTTCCGATAACATACTGTGAATTCAGTAGTTAATTCAACTTTCAAAGTTAAGTAAGATGCTTGTTTGTTTTCCTGCTATGTGCTTGCTTTCACTCATTATCAATGTATAAACACTGGTTTTACATAGAAGTATGCCAAAACACGGGTTTCTTCAGTTTTCAAAACTAAGCAATATTCACATTACATTGGCAGCTATGCACTTGTTTTCACTTAAAATGAATGTCAAAACACTGCTTTTATTATGCCAAAGCTGCCTGTACCTCGCTTTTGAAATCTAAGTAAGGTTCTTTTTTCTTAAAATACTATATATGTGTTTTCAATTAGAATCAACTTGAAAACACAGCGTTTACCTAACATTGGCTTAATGCATTGAGTTCTTTGCTTTAGAAAACCAAAAAGAAACTTGTTTCATTGGTTGACTAGCATGCATATTAATTTATGGACAACTTCAATAAGATGGTTTCACATATCTCTCTGTGAATGCAATAGTTATTTCAAGTTTGTAAAGTAAGTAAGATTCTTCTTTGTTTGGTTGCTATGCCCTTGCTTTCACTCACATATCAACACGCATCTTTTGCCTAAGGCTAAGCCAATGCAGTGCTTTATTTACTTTACAAAACTAAATAAGATTTGTCTTTTATTTGCTGCTAGGCCTGTGTTTTCCCTTAAATTCACGTTCAGAACACTGGTTTCTCTTAAGAGTCTGTGAATGCAACAGTTAATTCAACTTTGAAAGCTAAGTAAGTTACTTGTTGTTTGGCTGCTATTCATTTCCTTTCACTCATTATCAATGTAAAAACTCTCCTTTTACTTAATAATATGGCAAAATACTGGATTCTTCTCTTTCAAAGCTATGCCATATACTCATTACATTGGCAGCTATGCACTTGTTTTCACTTAAAATGAATGGCAAAACACTGCTTTTATTATGCCAAAGCTGCTGGTACCTCACTTTCGAAATCTAAGTAAGATTCTTGTTTCTTACAATGCTATACATGTGTTTTCAATTAGAATCAACTTGAAAACACTGTTTTTCCCTAAGGTTTGCTGAATGCATTGAGTTCTTTGCTTTAGAAAACCAAAAAGAATCTTGTTTCATTGGCTGATTTGCATGTGTATTCATTTACAAACAACTTCAAAAAGCTGGTTTCGCATATCTCTCTGTGCATGCAGTAGTTACTTCAAATTTGCAAAGTAAGTAGGATTCTTCTTTGTATGGCTGCTATGCCCTTGCTTTCACTCACATGTCAACAGGCAGCTTTTGCCAAAGTCTATGCCAATGCAGTGCTTTCTTCACTTTACAAAACTAAAAAAGATTTTTCTTTTATTTGCTACTATGTATGTGTTTTCACTTAAATTCCTCTTCAAAACACTCGTTTCCCATAAAAGGCTGTGAATGCAGCAGTTAATTCAACTTTGAAAGTTAAGTAAGGGAGTTGTTCATTTGGCTGCTCCTTCCATGCTCTCACTCACTATCAATTTTAAAATACTGCTTATACTTAATACTATGCCAAAACACTGGTTTCTTCAGTTTTCAAAACTAAAAATTTACTTATTACATTGGCAGGTATGCACTTGTTTTCATTTACAGTGAATGTCAACATACTGCTTTTACTATGCCAAAGCTGTCGGTTCCTCCCTTTCAAAATCTAAGCAAGATTCTTGTTTCTTACCATGCTATACATGTTTTCAATCGCAATCAACTTGAAAACTCTGCTTTTCCCTAATGTTGTCTGAATTCATTTAGTTCTATGCTTTAGAAAACCAAAAAAGAAATTTGTTTCATTGGCTGATTGCATGTATATTCATTTACAAACAACGTCAAGACAATGATTTCACCTAACTCTCTGTGAATACAGTAGTTTCTTCAAATTTGAAAGGTAAGATTCTTGGGTTTTTTGCTGCTATGCCCTTCCTTTCACTCACATGTCAACACACAGATTTTACCTAAGGCTAAGTCAATTCTGTGCTTTCTTAAGTTTACAAAACTAAAAAAAAATTGTCTTTTATTTGCTGCTATGTCTGTGTTTTCACTTAAATTCCTTTTCAAAACACTCGTTTCCCAGAAAAGGCTGTGAATGCAGCAGTTAATTCAACTTTGATAGTTAAGTAAGGGAGTTGTTCATTTGGGTACTCTTTCCTTGCTCTCACTCACTATCAATGTAAAAATACTGCTTATACTTAATACTATGCCAAAACACTGGTTTCTTCAGTTTTCTAAACTAAAAATATACTCATTACTTTGGCAGCTATGCACTTGTTTTCATTTACAGTGAATGTCAGCACACTGCTTTTACTATGCCAAAGCTGCTGGGTCCTCACTTTCAAAATCTAAGCAAGATTCTTGTTTCTTACCATGCTATACATGTTTTCAATTACAATCAACTTGAAAACACTGCTTTTCCCTAACGTTGGCTGAATTCATTGAGTTCTTTGCTTTAGAAAACCATAAAAGAAATTTGTTTCATTGGCTGATTTGCATGTATATTCATTTACAAACAACGTCAAGGCAATGACTTCACCTAACTCTCTGGGAATGCAGTAGTTACTTCAAGTTTCAAAGGCAAGTAAGATTCTTGTTTGTTTTGCTGCTATGCCCTTCCTTTCACTCACATGTCAACACACAGCATTTACCTAAGGCTAAGTGAATGCTGTGGTGTTAGTTTTGCAAAACTAAATAAGATTTGTGTTTTATTTGATGCTATGCCTGTGATCTCATTTAAATTCTTGTTCAAAACCCTGGTTTCTCCTAACAGGCTGTGAATGCAGCAGTTAATTTAAATTTGAAAGTAATGTAAGACTCCTGTTTGGTTGACTGCTATGCATTTGCTCTCACTCACTATTAATTTAAAAACACTGCTTTTACCAAATAATATGCCAAAACACTGGTTTCCTCAGTTTTCAAAACAAAGCAATATACACATTACATTGGCAGCTATGCACTTGTTTTCACTTCCAATGAAGTTTAAAACACCACTTTCACTCTGTCAAAGCTGCCGGGTCCTCACTTTCAAAATCAAAGTAAGATTCTTGTTTCTTACAGTGCTATACATGGGTTTTCAATTAAAATCACCTTTAAAACAATGCTTTTCCCTAAGGTTGGCTGAATGCATTGAGTTATTTTCTTTAGAAAACCAAAAAAGAAACTTGTTTCATTGGCTGATTTGCATGTGTATTCCTTTACAAACATCTTCAAGACACTGGTTTCACCAAACTCTCTGTGAATGCAGTAGTTACTTGAAATTTGAAAGGTAAGTAAGATTATTGTTTGTTTGGATGCTAGGACCTTGCTTTCACTCACATGTCAAAACACAGCTTTTGCCTAAGACTAAGGCAATTCAGTGGTTTCTCCCCTTTACAAAATTAAATGATTTGTCTTTTATTTGCTGCTTTGACTGTGTTTTCAGTTAAATTCATCTTCAAAACTCTGGTTCCCCATAACAGGCTGTGAATGCAGGAGTTAATTCAACTTTGAATGTTAAGTAAGATACATGTGCATTTGGCTGCTATGTGCTTGCTTTCACTGAATATCAATGGAAAAACACAGCTTTTACCTAATACAATGCCAAAACACTGGTTTCTTCAGTTTTCAAATCTAAGCAATATACTTATTACATTGGCAGCTATGCACTTATTTTCAGTTACAATGAATGTCAAAACACCATTTTTACTCTGCCAAAGCTGGTGGTTCCTCACTTTCAAAATCTATTAAGATTGTTGTTTCTTACAATGCTTTACATGTGTTTACAATTACAATCACCTTGAAAACACTGCTTTTCCCTAACGTTGGCTGAATTCATTGAGTACTTTGACTTAGAATCCAAAAAATAAACTTGTTTCATTGGCTGATTTGCATGTGTATTCATTTACAAAACACTTCAAGACCCTGGTTTCACCCATCTCTCTGTGAATGCAATAGTTGCTTCAAGATTGAAATGTAAGTAAGATTCTTGTTAGTTTGGCTGGTATACCCATGCTTTCACTCACATGTCAACACACAGCTTTTACCCAAGGCTAAGCCAATGCTGTGGTTTCTCAAGTTTGCAAAACTAATTAAGATTTGTGTTTTATTTGATGCGTTGCCTCTGTTTTCATTTAAATTCATGTTCAAAACTCTGGTTTCACCTAACAGGCTGTGAATGATGCAGTTAATTCAACTTTGAAAGTAAAGAAAGATACTTTTTTGTTTGGCTGCTATGCATTTGGTTTCACTCATTATCAATGTAAAAACACTGCTTTTCCAAATAGTATGCCAAAACACTGGTTTCTTCAGTTTTCAACACTAAGCCATATACTCATTACATTGGCAGCTATGCACTTGTTTTCACTTCCAATGTATATTAAAACTCCCCTTTCACTATGCCAAGTCTGCTGGGTCCTCACGATCGAAATCTAAGTAAGATTCTTGTTTCTAACAATGGTATAACTGCGGTTTCAATTACAATCAACTTCAAAACAATGCTTTTCCCTAACATTGCCTGAATGCATTGAGTTTTTTGCTTTAGAAAATAAAAATGGAACTTGTTTCATTGGCTGATTTGCAAGTGTATTCATTTACAAACAACTTTAATACACTGGTTTCACTTAACTCTCTTTGAATGCTGTAGTTATTTCAATATTGGAGCTAAGTAAGATTCTTCTTTGTTTCGGTGCTATGCCTTCCTTTCACTCACATGTCAGTACACAGCGTTCACTTAAGGGTCAGCCAATGCTGTGGTTTCTCATTTTACAAAACTAAATGAGATTTGTCTTTTATTTTTTGCTATGCCTTTGTTGTCAATGAAATTCATCTTCAAAACACTGGTTTCCCATAACAGGCTGTGCATGCAGCAGTTAATTCAACTTTGAAAGTTAAGTAAGATACTTGTTTTCTTGGCTGCTAAGCACTTGCTTTCACTCAGTATCTGTGTAAAAACACTGCTTTTTCCTAATACTATGCTAAAACCCTTGTTTTTTCAGTTTTCAAAACTAAACAGTCTACTCATTACATTGGCAGCAAAGTACTTGTTTTCATTTACAATGAATGTCAAAATACCGCTTTTACTGTAAGAAAGCTGACGGTTCCTCCTTTGGAAATCTAAGAAAGAGACTTGTTTCTTACAATACTGTACATGTGTTTTCAATTAAAATCAACTTGAAAACGCTGCTTATCCCTAACATTGGCTGAATGCATTGACTCCTTTGCTTTAGAAAACCAAAAAAGAATATTGTTTCATTGGGTGATTTTCATATGTGTTCATTTACAATCAATTTCAAGACACTGGTTTCACCTATCTTTTTGTGAATGCAGAAGTTACTTCAAGTTTGAAAGGTAACTATGATTCTCATTTGTTTGTCTGCTATCCCCTTGCTTTCACTCACATGTCAACACACAGCTTTTGCCCAAGACTAAGCCAATGCAGGGGTTTCTAAACTTTACAAAACTGAATAAGATTTGTCTTTTTTTTTGCTGCTATGCCTCTGTTTTCACTTAAATTCATCTTCAAAACACTGGATACCCATAACAGGCTGTCAATGCAGCAGTTATTCCACTTTGAAAGTTAAGTAAGATACTTGTTTGTTTGGGAGGTATGCAATTGCTTTCACTCATTATCAATTTTAAAACACTGCTTTTACATAATACTATGCCAAAACACTGGTTTCTTCAGTTTTCAAGCTAAGCAATATTCTCATTACATTGGCAGCTATGCACTTGTTTTTAATTAAAATGAAAGACAAAACACGGCTTTTCTTATGCCAAAGCTGCCAGTTCCTCACTTTCAAAATCTAAATAAGACTCTTGTTGCTTACAATGCTATATATGTGTTTTCAATTACAATCAACTTGAAAACACTGCTTTTCCCTAACATTGGCTGAATGCATTGAGATTTTTGCTTTAGAAAACCAAAAACGCAAATTGTTTCTTTGGCGGATTTGCATGTGTATTCATTTACAATCAACTTTAAAAAACTAGTTTCACCTATCTCTCTGTGACTGCAGTAGTTACATCAAGTTTGAAAGGTAAGTAAGATTCTTGTTAGTTTGGCTGCTATGCACTATCCTTCACTCACATGACAACACACAGCTTTGCCTATGCCTAAGCCACTGGAGTGGTTTCTTCAGTATACAAAAGTAAATAAGATTTGTCTTTTATTTGCTGCTATGCTTGTGTTTTCACTTAAATTCATCTTCAAAACACTGGTTTCCCATAAAGGGTTGAGAATGCAGCAGTTAATTCAACTTTGAAACTTAGGTAAGATTCTTGGGTTTTTTTGGCTGCTTTGCGCTATCTTTCACTCACTATCAATGTAAAAACACTGCTTTTACATAATACTATGTCAAAACACTTGTTTCTTCAGTTTTCAAAGCTAAGCAATATATTCAATTCATTGGCAGCTATGCACTTGTTTTCACTTACCATAAGTGTCAAAACATTGCTTTTATTATGCCAAAGCTGCCGGTTCCACACTTTTGAAATCTAAGTAAGATTCTTGCTTCTGACAATGTTATACATGAGTTTTCAATTACAATCAACTTGAAAACACTGCTTTTCCCTAACGTTGGCTGAATGCATTGAGTTCTTTGCTTTAGAAAACCAAAAAGGAAACTTGGTTCATTGGCTGGTTTGCATGTGCATTCATTTACAAACAACTTCAAAACACTGGTTTCACCTAATTCTAAGTGAATGCAGTAGTTTTTTCAAGTTTGAAACGTAAGTAAGATTCTTGTTGTATAGATGCTATGCCCTTGCTTTCACTCACATGTCAACACACAGCTTTGCCTAAGGCTAAGCCAATGCAGTGGTTTCTTCACTTTACAAAACTAAATAAGTTTTTCTTTTATTTGTTGCTCTGCCTGTGTTTTCACTTAAGTTCATCTTCAAAACACTGGTTTCCCATAACAGGCAGTGAATGCTGGAGTTAATTCAACTTTGAAATTTAAGTATAATACTTGTTTGTTTGGCTGCTCTGCGCATATTTTCACTCATTGTCAATGAAAAAACACTGCTTTTACCTTATACTATGGAAAAACACTGGTTCCTTCAGTTTTCAAAATAAGCAATATGCTTATTTCATTGGCAGCTATGTACCTGTTTTAACTTCCAATGAATGTCAAAACTCCACTTTACTATGCCAAATCTGCAAGCTTTGCACTTTTGAAATCTAAGTAAGATTCTTGTTTCTTACAATGTGATACATGTGTTTTCAATCAGAATTTACATGAAAACACTGCTTTTCCCTAACGTTGACTGAATGCATTGAGTTCTTTCCTTTAGAAAACCAAAAAAGAAAATTGTTTCATTGGCTAATTTGCATGTATATTCAATTACAAAAAACATGAAGACACTAGTCTCACTTAACTCTCTGTGAATGCAGTAGTTACTTCAAGTTTGAAATGTGAATAAGATTCTTGTTTGTTTGGCTGCTATTCCCTTGCATTCACTCACATGTCAACACAAAGCTTTTAACTTAGGGTAAGCCAATGCAGTGGTTTCTTCACTTTACACCACTAAATAAGATTTGTCTTTTATTTCCTGCTATGCCTTTGTTTACAGTGAAATGATTTTCTAAACACTCTTTTCCTGTAACAGGCTGTGAATACAGCCATTAATTCAACTTTGAAAGTTAAGTAAAATACTTGTTTCTTGGGCTGCTGTGTGCTTGCTTTCACTCATTATCAATGTAAAAACTCTGCTTTTACCTAATACTATTCCAGAATATTGGTTTCTCCAGTTTTCAAAACTAACCAAAATACTCACTACTTTGTCAGCTATGCACTTGTTTTCACTTCCAATGAATGTTAAAACTCCGCTTTCACTATACGAAATCTGCAGGTCCCTCACTTTCAAAATCTAAGTAAAATTCTTCTTTCTTACAATGCTATACATGTGTTTTGAATTACAATCAACTAGAAAATACTGCTTTACCCTAACATTGGCTGAATGCACTGAGTTCTTTACTTTAGAAAACAAAAAAGTAAACTTGTTTCATTGGCTGATTTGCATGTGTATTCCTTTACAAACAACATCAAGACACTGGTTTCACCTAACTCTCTGTGAATGCAGTAGTTACTTCAAGTTTGAAAGGTTAGTAAGATTCTTGTTTGTTTGGCTGCTATGCCCATGCATTCACTCACATGTCAAACGCAGATTTTACCTAAGGCTAAGCCAATGCAGTGATTTCTTCACTTTAGAAAACTAAATAAGATTTGTATTTTATTTGCTGCTATTCCTGTGTTTTCACTTAAATTCATCTTCAAAACACTGGTTGTCCGTAACAGGCTCTAAATGCAACAGTTAATTCAAATTTGAAAGTTATGTAAGATACTTGTTTGTTTGGCGGCTATGCACTTGCTTTCACTCATTGTCAATGTAAATCACTGCTTATACTTAATGCTATGCCAAAACACTGGTTTCTTCACTTTTCAATTTTAAGGAATATACTCATTACATTGGCAGGTATTCACTTGTTTTCACTTACAATGAATATCAAACCCTGCTTTTAGTGTGCCAAAGCTGTCAGTGCCTTGTTTTCAAAATCTAAGTAAGACTCTGGTTCCTTACAATGCTTTACCTGTGTTTTCAGTTACAATTAATTTGAAAACACTGCTTTTCGCTAAGGTTGGCTGAATGCCTTGGTTCCTTGCTTTAGAAAACCGAAAAAAAACATTGTTTCATTGGGTGATTTGCATGGTTATTCATTTACAAACATTTTCAAGACAATGGTTTCACCTAACTCTCTGTGAATGCAGTAGTTACTTCAAGTTTGAAAGGTAAGTATGATTCTTGTTTGTTTGGATGCTATGCCCTTCCTTTCACTCACATGTCAACACACAGTTTTTTCTAAAGCTAAGCCAATGCAGTGGTTTGTACACTTTTCAAAATTAAATAAGATTTGTCTTTTAGTTGCTGTTATGCCTATGTTTTCACTTAAATTCTTCTTGAAAACACTGGTTTCCTGTAAAGGTTATGAATACAGCAGGTAATCTTGCTTTGAATGTTAAGTAAGATACTTGTTTGTTTGGCAGGTACATGTTTGCTTTCACTCAGTATCAATTTAAAAACACTACTTTTACCTAATTCTATGCCAAAACACTGTTTTTTTTCAGTTTTTTAAACTAAGCAATATACTCATTACATTGGCAGCTATGCATTTGTTTTCACTTACAATGAATGTCAAAACATGGCTTTTATTATGCCAAAGCTGCCGGTTCCTCACTTTCAAAATCTGATAAAAATTCTTGTTTCATGCAATGCTATACCTGTGTTTTCAATTACAATCAACTTGAAAATACTGCTTTCCCTAACGTTGGCTGAATGCATTTAGTTCTTTGCTTTAGAAAACCAAAAAAAAAACTTGTTTCATTATCTGATTTGCATGTGTATTCATTTACAAACAACTTCAAGACACTGGTTTCACCTAACTCACTGTAAATGCAGTAGTTATTTCAATTAGAAAGGTAAGTAAGATTCTTGATTCTTTGGTTACTATGACCTTGCTTTCACTCACATGTCAATACACAGCTTTTACCTAACGCTAAGCCAATGCAATGATTTCTTCACTTTACAAATCAAAATAATATTTGTCTTTTATTTGCTGCTATGCCTGTTTTTTGACTAAAATTCATCTTCAAAACCCTGGTTTCCCATAACAGGCTGTGATTGCAGCAGTTAATTCAACTTTGAAAGTGAATTAAGATACTTGTTTCTTTCGCTGCTTTGTGCTTGCTTTCATTCATTATCAATGTAAAAGCAATGATTTTACCTAGTACTTTGCCAAAACACTAGTTTCTACAGTTTTGAAACTAAGCAGTATATTCATTACATAGGGAGCTATGCACTTTTTTCACTTACAATGAATGGCAAAACACAGCATTTACTATTCCAAAGTGGCTCACTTTCGAAATCTAAGTTAGATTCATGTTCCTTACAACGCTATACATGTGTTTTCAATTACAATCATCTTGAAAACACTACTTTTCCCTACCGTTGGCTGAAATCATTGAGTTCTTTTCTTTAAAAAACCAAAAATGTAACCTGTTTATTTGACTGATTTGCATGTGTATTCACTTACAAACTAATTCCTGACGCTGGTTTCAACTTTCTCTCTGTGAATTCAGTAGTTACATCAAGTTAGAAAGGCAAATGTGATTCTTGTTAGTTTGGCGGTTATACCTTTGCTTTCACTCACATGTCAGCGCACCGCTTTTGCCTAAGGGTAAGCCAAGGCAGTGGTTTCTTCACTTTACAAAACTAAAGACGATTTGTCTTGTCTTTGCTGCTTTGCCAGTGTTTTCAAATCAATTCGTCTTCAAAACACTGGTTTCCCATAATAGGCTGTGAAGGCAGCAGTTAATTCAACTTTGAAAGATAAGAAAGATACTTCTTTGTTTGGCTGCTATGCCCTTGCTTTCACTCATTATCAATGTAAAAACACTGCTTTTACCTAATACTAAGCCAAAACACTGATTTATTCAGTTTTAAAAACTAAACAATATACTCATTTCATTGGGAGCTATGCACATCTTTTCACTTACATTGATTGCCCAAACACTGGTTTTATTATGCCAAAGTTGCTGATTCCTCACTTTTGAAATCCAAGTAAGATTCTTGTTTCTTTCAATGCTGTACATGTGTTTTCAATTACAATCAACTTGAAAACACTCCTTTTTCCTAAACTTGGTTGAATGCATTGAGTTCTTTCCTTTAGAAAACCAAAAAAGAAACTTGCTTCTTTGGCTGATTTGCATGTGTATTCATTTACAAACAACTTCGAAACACTGGTTTCACCTAACTCTCTGTGAAAACAGTAGTTACTTCAAGTTTGAAAGGTAAGTAATTTTCTTGTTTGTTTGTTTACTATGCACTTTCTTTCACTCATATGTCAACACACAGCTTTTGCCTAAGGCTAAGCCAATGCAGTGATTTCTTCATTTTACAAATCAAAATAAGATTTGTGTTTTGTTTGCTGCTATGCTTGTGTTTTCACTTAAATTCATCTTCAAAACACTGGTTTGCCATAACAGGCTGTGAATGCAGGAGTTAACTCAACTTTGAAAATTAAGTAAGATACTTCTATGTTTGGGTGCTCTGTGCTTGCTTTCACTCATTATCAATGTAAAAACACTGCTTTTACCTAATACTATCCTAAAACACTGTTTGCTTCAATTTTCAAAACTAAGCAATTTTCAAAACTAAGCAATGTATGGTAGCTATGCACTTGTTTTCTCTTACAGTGAATGTCAAAACACTGCTTTTACTTTGCCAAAGCTAAAGGTTCCTCACTTTGGAAATCTAAGTAAGATTCTTCGTTTTTACAATGCCATACATTTGTTTTCAATTACAATCAACTTGAAACCATTACTTTTCCCTAAAGTTGGCTGAATGCATTGAATTCTTTGCTTAAGAAAACCAAAAAAGAGCCTGGTTTCATTAGCTGATTTGCATGTGTATTCATTTACAAACAACTTCAAGACACTGGTTTCACCTGTCTCTCTGTGAATGCAGTAGTTACTTCAAGTTTGAAAGGTAATATGATTCTTGTTTGTTTGGCTGCTATTCCCTTGCTTTCACTCACATATCAACACACAGATTTTGCCTATGGCTAAAGCAATGCAGTGGATTTTTCACTTTACAAAACTAAATAAGATTTGTCTTTTATTTGCTGCTATGCTTGTGTTTTCACTTAAATTCATCTTCAAAATAGTGGCTTCCTGTAATAGGCTGTAAATGCAGCAGTTAATTCAATTTTGCAAGTTAAGTAAGATACTTGTTTGTTTCCCTGCTATGCACTTGCTTTCACTATTTATCAATGTAAAAAGACTGCTTTTACCTAATACTATGCCAAAACACTGGTTTCTTCAGTTTTCAAACTTAGCAATATGCTCATTACATTAGGACCTATGCAATTGTTTTCACTTACAATAAATGGCAAAGCACTGCTTTTACTATGCCAAATCTGCCGGTTCCTCACTTTCAAAATCTTATTTAGATTCTTGTTTCTTACAAGGTTATACATGTGTTTTCAATTACAATCAACCTGGAAACACTGTTTTCCCTATGCTTGGCTGAATGAATTGAGTACTTTGCTTTAGAAAACCAAAAAAGAAACTTGTTTCATTGACTGATTCACATGTGTATTCATATACAAACAAATTGAAGACACTGGTTTCACCTATCTTTCTGAGAATTCAGTAGTTCCTTCAAGTTTAAAAGGTAAGTATGATTCTTGTTTCTTTGGCTGTTATACCCTTGCTTTCACTCACATGTCAACAAACAGCATTTGCCTGAGGCTATGCCAAGGCAGTGTATTCTACACTTTAAAAAACTAAATAAGATTTGTCTTTTATTTGCTGCTATGCCTGTGTTTTCACTAGAATTCATCTTCAAAACCCTGGTTTCCCATAACAGGCTGTGAATGCAGCAGTTAATTCAACTTTGAAAGGTAAGTAAGGTACTTGTTTGTTTGGCTGCTATACACTTGCTAGAACTCATTATCAATGAAAAAACACTGCTTTTACCTAATAATATGCCAAAACACTGGTGTCTTCAGTTTCAAAGCTAAGCAATATACTCATTACATTGGCAGCTATGCACTTGTTTTCACTTACAATGAAGGCCAAGACATTGCTTTTACTATGCCAAACCTGCTGGATCCACCCTTTGGAAATCTAAGTGTGATTCTTCTTTCTTACAATGCACTACATGTGTTTTCAATTACAATCAACTTGAAATCACTTCTTTTCCCTAATGTTGGCTGAATGCATTGAGTACGTTGCTTTAGAAAACGAAAAAATGAACTTCTTTCATTGACTGATTGCGTGTGTATTCATTTACAAACAATTTCAAGACACTGCTTTCACCTAACTCTTTGTGATTGCAGTCGATTCTTAAAGTTTGAAAGGTAAGTAAAATTCTGGTTTGTTTGGGTGCTATACCCTTGTTTTCACTCACATGTCAACACACAGATTTTGCCTAAGGCTAAGCCAATGCAGTGGTTTCTTCACTTTCCTAAACTAAAGATTTGTCTTTTATTTGCATCTATGCCTGTGTTTTTTTACTTAATTTCATCTTCAAAGCACTGGTTTCCCGTAGCATGCTGTGAAGGCAGCAGTTAATTCAACTTTGAAAGATAAGTAAGATACTTGTTGGTTTAGCTGCTATGCACTTGCTTTCACTCATTATAAATATAAAAACAAAACTTTTACCTAATACTTTGCCAAAACCCTGGTTTATTCAATTTCCAAAACTAAGAAATATGCTCCTTACATTGGCTGCTATTCACTTGTTATGACTCAGAACGAATGACCAACCACTGCTTTTACTCTGATAAAACTACCGGTTCCTCACTTTGGAAATCTAAGTAAGATTCTTGTTTCTTACAATGCAATACAAGTGTTTTCATATACAATCAACTTGAAAACACTGCTATTCCCTAACTTTGGCTGAATGCATTGAGTTCTTTGCTTTAGAAAACCAAAAAAGAAACTTGTTTTATTAGCTCATTTTCATGTGTATTAATTTACAATCAACTTCAAGACACTGGTTTCACCTAACTTTCTGTGAATGCAGTACTTCCTTCAAGATTGAAAGGTAATTAAAATTCTTGTTTGCTTGGCTGCTATGCCCTTTCTTTCACTTACATGTCACACACATTTTTACCTAAGGCTAAGCCTATGCAGTGGTTTCTTCACCTTAAAATCTAGATAAGATTTGTGATTTATTTGATGCTATGCCTGTGTTTTCATTTAAATTCACGTTCAAACACTGATTTCACCTAACAGGTTGTGAATGCAGCAGTTAATTCAACTTGGAAAGTTAAGTAAAATACTTATTTGTTTGGCTGTTGTGCCCTTGCTTTCACTCATTATCAATGTAAAAACCCTTATTTTACCTAATGCTATGCCAAAATTCTGGTTTCTTCAGTTTTCAAAACTAACCAATATACTCCTTACATTGGCAGGTATTCACTTGTTATCACTTGTAACGAATGAGCAACCACTGCTTTTGCTCTGCCAAAACATCCTGTACCTCAATTTGAAACCTAAGTAAGATTCTTGTTTTTTACACTGCTGAGCATGTGTTTTCAATTACAATCAACTTGAAAACACTGCTTGTCCTGAACGCTTTTTGAATGCAGGAATTTCTTTGCTTCAGAAAACCAAAAAGGAAACTTGTTTCATTGGCTGATTCGCATGTGTGCTCACTTAAAATCAATTTCAAGGCACTGGTTTCACCTAACTCTCTGTGAATTCAGTAGTGTTTTCAAGTTTCAATGGTAAGTAAGATACTTGTTTGCTTGGCTGCTATGCACTTGCTTTCAATCATTTTCAATGTAAAAACACTGCTTTTACCTAATATTATGCCAAAACACCGTTTTATTCACTCTTCAAAAGTAAGCAATATACTCATTACATTGGCATCTAAGCACTTGTTTTCACTTACAATGAATGTCAAAACACGGCTTTTACTATGCCAAAGCTGCTGGTTCCTCACTTTGGAAATCCAAATAAGATTCTTGTTTCTTACAATGCTATATATGTGTTTTCAAATAAAATCAAATTGAAAACACTGCTATTCCCTAGTTTTGGCTGAATGCATTGAGTTCTTTGATTTAGAAAACCAAAAAAGAAACTTGTTTCATTGGTTGATTTGCATGTGTATTCATTTAAAATCAACTTCAAGACACTGGTTTCACCTCTTTGTGAATGCAGTAGTTACTTCAAGTTTGAAAGGTAAGTTAGGTTCTTGTTTGTTTGGCTGCTGTGCTCTTGTTTCACTCATTATCAATGTAAAAACACCGGTTTTACCTAATGCTATGCCAAAACACTGGTTTTTTCCGTTTTCAAAACTTAGCCATACACCTTACATTGGCAGCTATTCACTTGTTATAACTTACAACTAATGACCAACAACTGCAATTATTCTGGCAAAGATGCCGGTACCCCAATTAGAAACCTAAGTAAGATTTTGTTTCTTACACTGCTAAGCATGTGTTTTCAATTACAATCAACTTGAAAACACTGCTTTATCTGAATGCTGGTTGAATGCAGGGTGTTCTTTGCTTCAGAAGACCAAAAACGAAACTTGTTTCATTGGCTGATTTGTATGTGTATTCACTTAAAATCAATTTCAAGGTATTGGTTTCACCTAACTCTCTGAGAAAGCAGTAGTTATTTCAAGTTTGAAAGCTAAGTAAGATTCTTGTTTGTTTGACTGCTATGTCCTTTCTTTCACTCACATGTCAGCACACGGGTTTTTCCTAATGCTAAGGGAATACAGTGGTTCCTCCATTTTACAATCCTAAATAAGATTTCTCTTTTATTGGGTGCTCTGCCTGTGTTTTCACTTGAATTCATGTTGAAAACACTGGTTTCCCGTAAGAGGCTGTGAATACAGCAGTTAACTGAACTTTGAAAGTTAAATAAGATACTTGTCTGTTTGGCTGCTGTGTGCTTGCTTTCACTCATTATCAAAGTGAAAACACTGCTTTTACCTAATGCTATGCCAAAACACTGGTGTCTTCACTTTTCAAAACTAAGTAGGATACTCCTAATATTGGCTTTTCTTCACTGGTTATCACTTACAGTGAATGACCAACCACTGCTTTTAGTCTGCCAAAGCTGTCGGTTCCTCACTTTTGAAACCTAAATAAGATTCTTGTTTCTTACACTGCTAAGCATGTGTTTTCAATTAAAGTCAATATGAAAACACAGCTTTCCTGAACACTTGTTGAATTCAGGGATTACTTTGCTTCAGAAAACCATAAAGGAAACTTGTTTCATTCCCTGATTCGCATGTGTATTCACTTAAAATCAATTTCAAGGCACTGGTTTCACCTAACTCTCTGTGAAAACAGTAGTTACTTCAATTTAGAAAGGTAAGTAAGATACTTGTTTTTTTTCACAGCTATTTCCTTGCTTTCACTCACATGTCTACAGATGGAATTTACCTAATGCTAAGACAATGCATTGGTTTATTCACTTTACAATCCTAAATAAGGTTTCTTTTTATTTGCTGTTGTGCCTGTGTTTTCATTTAAATTCATCTTCAAAACACTGGTTTCCGTTGACAGTCTGTGAATGCAGCAGTTAATTCAACTTGGAAAGTTAAGTAAAATACTTGTTTGTTTGGCTGCTATGCGCATGCTTTCACTCATTATGAATGTAAAAACACTACTTTTACATAATACTATGCCAAAACACTGGTTTCTTCAGCTTTCAAAACTAAGCAATATACTCCTTACTTCAGCAGCTGTGCACTTGTTTTCACTTAGAGTGAATGTCAAACAACTGCTTTTTCTATGCCAAAGCTGCCAGTTCCTCACTTTGGAAATCTTAGTAAGATTCTTGTTTCTCACACTGCTAAGCATGTGCTTTCAATTAACATCAACTTGAAAACACTGCTTTCCCTGAATGCTGGTTGAATGCAGGGAGTTCTTTGCTTCAGAAAACCAAAAAGTAAACTTGTTTCATTGGCTGATTCACATGTGTATTCACTTAAAACCAATTTCAATTCCCTGCTTTCACCTAACATTCTGTGAATGTAGTAGTTACTTGAACTTTGAAAGGTAAGTATGATTCTTGTTTGTTTGGCACTAGGCCCTACTTTCACTCATATGTCAACACACAGCTTTTACCTAAGGTTAATCCAATGCAGTGGTTTCTTCAGTTTATAAAGCTAAATAAGATTTGTGTTTTATTTGATGCTATCCTTGTGTTTTCATTTAAATTCATTTTCAAAACACTGGTTTCACCTAACTGTCTGTGAATTCAGCATCTAATTCAACTATGAAATTTAAGTAAGATACTTAAATATTTGAGTGCACTGTGCTTGCTTTCACTCATTATCAATGTAAAAACACTGCCTTTACCTAATGCTATGCCAAAACACTGGTTTATTCAGTTTTCAAAACTAAGCAAATTATTCCTTACATTGGCAGCAACTCACTTATTATCACTTCAACGAATGACCAACCACTGTTTTACTCTGCCAAACTTCCAGTTCCTCATCTTGAAACCTAAGTAAGATTCTTATCTCTTACACGGCTAAGCATGTCTTTTGAATTACAATTGACTTGAAAACACTGCTTCCCCCTAACTTTGGCTGAATACACAGAGTTCTTTGCTTCAGAAAACCAAAAAAAATTTTGTTTCATTGGCTGATTTGCATGTGTATTCATTTACAATCAACTCCAAGACACTACTTTCACTTAACTCTCTATGAATGCAGTGTTACTTCAAATTTGAAATGTTACTAATATTCTTGTTTGTTTGGCTGCTATGCCCTTACTTTTACCAATATGTCAACACACAGCTTTTACCTAAGGCTAGGCGTAAGCAGTGGTTTCTTCACTTTACAGAACTAAATAAGATTGGCGTTTTATTTGATGCTATGCCTGTGTTTTCACTAAATTCATGTCCAAATCACTGGTTTCAACTAAAGGCTGTGAATGCAGCAGTTAATTCACCTTTGAAAGTTAAGTAAGATACCTATTTGTTTGGTGGCTGTGCACTTGCTTTCACTCTTTATCAGTGTAAAAACGCTGCTTTTACCTAATGCTATGCCAAACCACTGGTTTCTTCAGTTTTCAAAACTAAGCAATATACTCCTTACATTGGCACCTTTTCACTGGTTATCACTAACATTGAATGACCATCCACTGCTTTTACTCGGCCAAGGCTGCCCGTTCCTCACTTTTGAAACATAAGTAAGATTCTTGTTTCTTACATTGCTAAGCGTGTGTGTTCAAATGCAATCAACTTGAAAACACTACTTTTCCCTAACGTTGGCTGAAGGCAGGGAGTTCATTTCTTCAGCAAACCAAAAAGAAAATTGTTCCATTGGCTGATTTGAAAGTGTATTCATTTACAATCAATTTCAAGACACTGGTATCACCTAACTCTCTGTGAGTGCAGTAGTTATTTCAAGTATGAAAGGTAAGTAAGATTCTTTTTTGTTTGGCACTAACCCCTTGCTTTCACTCACATGTCAACACAGGGATTTTACCTAATTCTAAGCCAATTCTGTGGTTTCTTCAATTTACAATCCTAAATAATCTTTGTCTTTTATTTGCTGCTATGTCTGTGTTTTCACTTAAATTCATCTTCAAATCTCTGGTTTCCCTTACCAGTCTGTGAATGCAGCAGTTAATTTAACTTTGAAAATTAAGTAAGATACTTCTTTGTTTGGCAGCTATGTGCATACTTTCACTCATTATCGATGTAAAAACACTGGTTTTGCCTAATACTAGGACAAAACACTGATTTTTTCTGTTTTCAAAATTAAGCCATATACTCATTACATTGACAGCTATGCACTGGTTTTCACTTAACAATTAATGTCAAAACACTACTTTTAATATGCCAAAGCTGCCTGTTCCTCACTTTGGAACTCTAAGTAAGATTCTTGTTTCTTACAATACTATACAAGTGTTTTCAATTAAAATCAACTTGAAAACACAGCTTTTCCCTAACCTTGGCTGAATTCTGAGTTCTTTGATTAAGAAAACAAAAAAGAATCTTGTTTCATTGGCTGATGTGCATGTGAATTCTTTTACAATCAAGTTGAAGACACCGGTTTCACCTAACTCTCTATGAATGCAATAGGTACATCAAATTTGAAAGGTAAGTATGCTTCTTGTTTGTTTGGCTGTTATGCCCTTGCTTTCACTCACATGTCAACACACAGCTTTTACCTAAGGCTAATCCAAAGCTGTGGTTTCTTTACTTTACAAAACTAAAAAAGATTTGTGTTTTATTTGATGCTATGCCTGTGTTTTAATTTAAATTCAATTTCAAAACACTGGTTTCACCTAACAGGCAGTGAATGCAGCAGTTAATTCAACTTTGAAATCTAAGTAAGATACTTATTTGTTTGGCAGCTGTGCACTTTCTATCTCTCACTATCAATGTAAAAACATGCTTTTACCTAATGCTATGCCAAAACACTAGTGTCTTCAGTTTTCAAAGCTAAGCAATAATACTCCTTACATTGGCATCTATTCACTTCTTGTCATTTACAATGAATGACCAACCACAGCTTTTACTCTGCCAAATCTGCCGGTTCCTCTTTTTGAAACCTAAGTAAGATTCTTGTTTCTTACTATGTTAAACATGTGCTTTCAATTACAATCACCTTGAAAACACTGCATTTCCTGAATGCTGGTTGAATACAGGGAGTTCTTTGCTTCAGAAAACTAAAAAGGAAACTTGCTTCATTGGCTGATTTGCATGTGTATTCACTTAAAATCTATTTCAAGGCACTGGTTTCACCTAACTCTCTGTGAATGCAGTAGTTACTTCAAGTTTGAAAGGTAAGTAAGATTCTTGTTTGTATAGCTGCTATATCCTTGCTTTCACTCACAAGTCAACACATGGATTTTACCTAATACTAAGCTAATGCATTGGTTTCTTCACTTTACAATCCTAAAGAAGATTTGCCTTTTTTTGCTGTTATGCCTTTGTTTTCATTTAAATTAATCTTCAAAACACTGGTTTCCTGTAAAAGGCTGTGACTGCTGCAGTTAATTCAACTTTGAAAGTTAAGTTAGATACTTATTTGTTTGTCTGTTGTGAGCTTGCTTTCACACATTATCAAAGTAAAAACACTGCCTTTACCTAATGCTATGCCAAAACACAGGTTTCTTCAGTTTTCAAAGGTAAGCAATATACTCTTTACATTGGCAGCTATTCAATTTTTATCTCTTACACTGAATGATCAACCCTTGCTTTTACTCTGCCAAAGGTGCTGGTTCCTCACTTTTGAAACCTAAGTAAGATTCTTGTATCTTACACTGCTCAACATGGGTTTTCAATTACAAACAACTTGAAAACACTGCTTCTGAACAGTGGTGAAATGCAGGAAGTTCTTTGCTCCAGAAAACCAGAAGGGAATCATTTCATTGGCTGATTTACATGTGTATTCATTTGAAATCTATTTCAAGGCATTGGTTTCTCCTAACTCTGTGTGAAGGGAGTTGTTATTTCAAGTTTGAAAGGTAAGTAAGATTCTTGTTAGTTTGGCTGCTTTACCCTTGCTTTCACTCACATGTGAATGCACGGAGTTTACCTAAGGCTAAGCAAATGCAGTGGTTTCTTCTCTTTACAATCCTAAAGAAGATTTGTCTTTTATTTGCTGCTATGCCTGTGTTTTCGTTTAAATTCATCTTCAAAACACTGGTTTCCCATAAAAGGCTGTGAATGCCGCAGTTAATTCCACTTTGAAAGCTAAATAAGTACTTGTTTATTGACTAATCTGCGCTTGCTTTCACACATTATCGTTGTAAAAACACTGCTTTTATCTAATACTATGCCCAAACACTGGTTCCTTCAGTTTTCAAAACTAAGCAATTTAGTCATTACATTGGCATCTATGCCCTTGTTTTCATTTACAATGTATATCAAAACACTCTTGTTTTATTGGCTGATTTGCATGTGTATTCATTTGCAATCAACTTCAAGACTGGTTTCTCTGAACTCTCTGTGAATACAGTAGTTATTCCAAGTTTGAAAGGTAAGTAAGATTCTTATTTTTTTTTCTGCCATGCCCTTGCTTTCACTCACATGTCAACACACAGCATTTACCTAAGGTAAGCCAATGCAGTGGTTTATTCACTTTACAAATCTAAATAGGATTTGTTGTGTTTTTTTTTTTTTTGATGCTAGGATTGTGTTTTCATTTAAATTCATGTTCAGAACTCTGCTTTCACCTAACAGGCTGTGAATGCAGCATTTAAATCATCTTTGAAATTTTAGTAAGTTACTTATTTGTTTGGCTTCTGTGGCTTGCTTTCACTCATTATCAATGTAAAAACACTGCATTTACCTAATGCAATGCCAAAACACTGGTTTCTTCAGTTTTCGAAACTAAGCAATATGCTCCTTACATTGGTAGCTATTCACTTGTATCACTTACAATGAATGAAGAACCACTGCTTTTACTCTGCCAAACAGCCAGTTCCTGAAGTTGAAACGTAAGTAAGATTCTTGTTTTTTACACTGCTAAGCACGTGTTTTAAATTACAGTGTAATTGAAAACACTGTTTTCTGGAATACTGGCTGAATGCAGGGAGTTCTTTGCTTCAGAAAACCAAAACGGAAACTTGTTTCATTGGCTGATTCACATGTGTATTCACTTGAAATCAGTTTCAAGGCACTGGATTCACCAAACTCTCTGTAAATGCAGTACTTACTTGAAGTTTGAAAGGTAAGTAGGATTCTTTTTTGCTTGACTTCTATGTCCTTGCTTTCACTCACAGGTCAACCCACAGCTTTTATTTTAGGCTAAGCCAATGCAGTGGTTTCTTCACTTCAGAAAACTAAATAACATTTGTGTTTTATTTGTTGCTATGCCAGTGTTTTCATTTAAATTCATTTTCAAAACCCTGGTTTCACTTAACAGGCTGTGAATGCAGCAGCTAATTCAACTTTGAAAGTTAAGTAAGACACTTATTTGGCTTCTGTACATTTGCTTTCACTCACTATCATTGTAAAAACACTGCTCTTACCTAATGCCATGACAAAACACTGGTTTCTTGCGTTTTAAAAACAAAGCAATATACTCCTTACATTGGCCACTATTCACTTGTTATCACTTACAACGAATGACCAACTAATGATTGTACTCTGCCAAAGCTGCCGGTTCATCACTTTTGAAACCTAAAAAGAATCTAGTTTCTTACACTGCTAAGCATGTGTTTTCAATTACAATCAACTTGAAAACACTGCTTTTCCTGACACTGATTGAATGCAGGGATTTTTTGCTCCAGAAACCAAAAAGGAAAGTTGTCTCATTGGCTGTTTTGCATGTGTATTCACTTAAAAGCAATTTCAAGGCACTGGTTTCACCTAACTCTCTGTGAATGCAGTAGTTCCTTCAAGTTTGAATGGCAAGTAAGATTCTTGTTCGTTTGGATATTATGCCCATGCTTTCCCTCACATGTCAACACACGGCTTTTACCTAATGCTCAGCCAAGGAAGTGGTTTATTAAGTTTTCAAACGTAAATAAGATTAGTCTTTTATTGGCCACTGTGTCTGTGTTTTCACTTAAAATCATCTACAAACCACTGGATTCCCGTTACAGGCTGTGAATGCAGCAGTTATTTCAACTTTGATTGTTAAGTAAGATACTTGTTTGTTTGGTTGCAGTGTGCTTGCTTTCACTCATTATCAATGGAAAAACCCTGCTTTTACCGAATGCTATGCCAAAACACTGGTTTCTCCAGGTTTCAAATCTAAGCAGTATACTCCTTATATTGGCAGCTATTCACTTGTTATCACTTACAGCGAATGAACAACCACTGCTTTTACAATGCCAAAGCTGCCGCTTCCTCACTTTTGAAACCTAAGTAACATTCTTGTTTCTTACACTGCTAAGCATGTGTTTTCAATTACAATCACCTTGAAAACACTGCTTTTCCTGAACACTGGTTGAATGAAGTGAGTTTTTGCTTCAGACAACCAAAAAGGAATCTTGTTTCCTTCTCTGATTTGCATGTGTAATCACTTAAAATCAATTTCAAGGCACTGGTTTCACCTAACTCTCTGTGAATGCCATAGTTACTTGAAGTTTGAAAGGTAAGTAAAATTCTTGTTTTTTTGGCTGCTATGTCCTTGCTTTGACTCACATGTCAACACACGGGTTTTACCTAATGCTAAGCCAATGCAGTGTTTTCTTCACTTTACAATCCCAAATAAGTTTTGTCTTTTATTTGCTGCTATGCCTGTGTTTTCTCTTGAATTCATCTTCAAAACACTGGTTTCCCATAACAGACTGTGAATGCAGCAGTCAATTCAACTTTGAAAGATAAATAAGATACTTGTTTGTTTGGCTGTTATGCAATTGCTTTCACTCATTATCAATGAAAAAACATTACTTTTACCTAATGCTATATGAAAACACTGGTTTCTTCAGTTTTCAAAAATTAGCAATATTCTCATTACATTGGCAGCTATCCATTTTTTATGCTTACAATAAATGTCAAAAACTTCTTCTACTATGCCATTGTTGCCAGTTCCTCACTTTGGAATTCTAAGTAAGATTCTTGTTTCTTACACTGCTATACATGTGTTTTCAACTACAATCAAGTTGAAAACACTACTTTTCTGTAACGTTGGCTGAATGCATTGAATTCTTTGCTCTAGAAAATAAAAAAAGGAACCTGTTTCATTGGATGCTTGACAGGTGTATTTACTTACAATCAACTTCAAGACACTGGGCTCACCTAATTCTCTGTGAATGCAATAGTTACTTTAAGTTTGAAAGCTAAGTATGATTCTTCTTTTTTTGGGAGCTATGCCCTTGCTTTGACTCACATGTTAAAATACGGCTTTAACTAATGCTAAGAGAAGTGGGTGGTTTCTTCACTTTACAAACCTAAAAAAGATTTGAGTTTTATTTAATACTATGCCTGTGTTTTCACTTAAAATCATCTCCAAAACACTGGTTCCCATAACAGGCTGTGATGCAGCAGTTAATTCAGATTTAAAAGTTAAGTAAGATAATTGTTTGTTAGGCTGCTATCGCTTGCCTTCTCTCATTATCAATGTGAAAACACTGCTTTTACCTAATGCTATCCCAAAACACTGATTTCTTCAGTTTTCAAAACTAACCAATATACTCATTACATTGGAAGCTATGCACTTGTTTTTATTTGCAATGAATGTCAAAACACTGTTTTTACTATGGCAAACCTGCCGGGTCTTCACTTTGTAAATCTAAGTAAGATTCTTGTTTCTCACAATGCTATACATCAATTTTCAATTAAAATCAAATTGAAAACACTGCTTTTCCCTAATGTTGGCTGAATGCAGTCAGTTCTTTGCTTCAGAAAACCAACGAAGAAACTTTTTTCATCTACTGTTTATCATGTGTATTCTTTTACACTCAACTTCAAGACACCGGTTTCAACTAACTCTCTGTGAATGCAGTAGTTACTTCAAGTTTGAAAGCTAAGTATGATTCTTGTTTGTTTGGCTGCTATGCCCTTGCTTTCACTCACAGGTCAACACACAGCTTTTATTTAAGGCTAAGCCAATGCAGTGGTTTCTTCACTTTAGAAAACTAAATAAGATTTGTGTTTTATTTGAAGGTATGCCTGTGTTTTCATTTAAATTCTTGTTCAAAGCACTGGTTTCACCTAACAGGCTGAGAATGCAGCAGCTAATTCAACTTTGAAAGTTAATTAAGATACATATTTAGCTTCTGTGCACTTGCTTTCACTCATTATCATTATTAAAACACTGCTTTTACCTAATGCTATGCTAAAGCACTGGTTTCTTCCGTTTTCAAAACTAAGCAATATACTCCTTACACTGGCAGCTATTCACTTGTTATCACTTACAACGAATGAACAACCAATGCTTGTACTCTGCCAAAGCTGCTGATTCATCGCTTTTGAAACCTAAATAAGAATATTTTCCTTACGCTGCTAAGCATGTGTCTTCAATTACAATCAATTTGAAAACACTGCTTTTCCTGAATGCTGTTTGCATGCAGGGAGTTCTTTGCCTCAGAAAACCAAAAAGGAAAGTTGTCTCATTGGCTGGTTTGCTCATGTATTCACTTAAAATCAATTTCAAGGCACTGATTTCACCTAACTCTCTATGAATGCAGTAGTTTCTTCAAGTTTGAATGGTAAGTAAGATTCTAGTTTGTTTGGCTGCTATGCCCTTGCTTTCCCTCACTTGTCAACCCACGGCTTTTACCTAATACTCAGCCAAGGAAGTCGTTTATTAAGTTTTCAAACATAAATAATATTTGTATTTTATTCGCTGGTATGCCTGTGTTTTCACATAAATTCATCTACAAAACACTGGATTCCCGTTACAGGCTGTGAATGCAGCAGTTAATTCAACTTTGAATGTTAAGTAAGATACTCATTTGTTTGACTGCTGTGTGCTTGCTTTCACTCATTATCAATGGAAAAACAGTGGTTTTACCTAATGATATGCCAAGACACTGGTTTCTCCAGTTTTCAAAACTAAGCAATATACTCATTACTGTGGGAGCTATGCACTTGTTTCCACTTACAATGAATGTCAACACTTTTCTTTTACTCATTCAAAGCTGCCAGTTCCTCACTTTGGAAATATAAATAAGATTGTTGTTTCTTACAATGCTATACACGTGTTTTCAATTGCAATCAACTTGAAAACCATGCCTTTCCTGAATGCTGGTTGAATGCAGTGAGTTCTTTGCTTCAGAAAAACAAAAAGGAAACTTGTTTTATTGGCTGATTTGCATGTGTATTCTCTTAAAATCATTTTCAAGGCACTGGTTTCACTTAACTCTCTGTGAATTCAGTAGTTCCTTCAAGTTTGAAATGTAAGTAAGATTCTTGTTTGTTTGGCTGCTATGTCCTTGCTTTCACACACATGTCATCACACGGATTTTACCGAATGCTAAGCCAATGCAGTGGTTTTTCCACTTTACAATCCTATATAAGATTTGTCTTTTAATTTCTGCCATGTTTGTGTTTTCACTTAAATTCATCTTCAAAACAGTGGTTTCCCATAACAGGCGGTTAAAGCAGCAGTTAATTCAATTTTGAATGTTAGGTAACATACTTATTTGACTGCTGTGGGTTTGATTTCACTCATTATCAATGTAAAAACACTGCTTTTACCTAATGCCAAAACACTGGTTTCTTCAGTTTTGAAACTAAGAAATATGCTCCTTACATTGGGAGCTTTTCACATGTTATCACTTACAATGAATGACCAACCACTGATTTTACTATGCCAAACATGCCAGTTCCTCACTTTTGAAATTTATGTAAGATTCTTGTTTCTTACAATGCAATACATGTGTTTTCAATTACAACCAACTTGAAAACATTGCTTTTCCCTAACGTTGGCTGAATGCATTTAATTCTTTGTTTTAGAAAACCCAAAAAGATTCTTGTTTTATTGGCTGATTTGCATGTGTATTCATTTACAATCAACCTCAAGACACTGATTTCATCTAACTCTGTGAAAGTAGTAGATACTTCAAGTTTGAGAGGTAAGTAGAATTCTTGTTTGTTTAGCTACTATGCACTTGCTCTCACTCACATAACAACACACAGATTTTACCTAATATTAAGTGAAAGCAGTAGTTTCTTCACTTTGCAAAACTAAATAAGATTTGTGTTTTATTTGATGATATGCCTGTGTTTTCATTTAAAGCCATGTTCGAAACACTGGTTTCACCCAGCAGGCTGTGAATGCAGCAGTTCATTCAACTTGGAAAGTTAAGTAAGATACTTCTTTGGTTGGTTGCTATGTGCTTGTTTTCACTCATTATCAAAGTAAAAACACTGCTTTTCCTAATGCTATCCAAAAACACTGGTTTCTTCAGTGATCAAAACTAAGCAATACACTCCTTATATTGGCACCTATTCACTTGTTAAAACTTACAATGAATGACCAACGAGAGCTTTTTCTCCTCCAAAATTGCCATTTCTTTACTTTGGATATCTAAGTAAGATTCTTCTTTCTTACAATGCTATACATGTGTTTTCAATTACAATCAACTTGAATACACTGCTTTTCCCTAACTTTGGCTGAATGCAGTGAGTTCTCTGTTTCAGGAAACCAAAAAGTAAACTTGTTTTGTTGGCTGATTTGCATGGGTATTGTTTTACAAACAATTTCAACACACTGGTTTCACCTAACTCTCTGTGAATACAGTAGTTGCTTCAAGTTTGAAGGGTAAGGAATATTCTTATTTGTTTGGCTGCTATGCCCTTGCTTTCACGCCCATGACAACACACGGATTATACCTAGTGCAAAGCCAATGCAGTGGATTCTTCACTTTAAAATCCTAAATAAGTTTTCTCATACATTTGCTGCTAAGCTTGAGTTTTCCTTAAATTCATCCTAAAAACACTGGTATCCTGTAACATGCTGTGAATGCAACAGTAAATTCAACTTTGAAAATAAAAACATACTTGCTTGTTTGGCTGCTAAGTGCTGGCTTTCATTAATTTTCAATGTAAAAACACTGCTTTTACCTAATACTATGCCAAAACACTTCTTCAGGTTTAAAAACTAAGCAATATACTCATTACATCAGCAGCTTTTCACTTGTTATCACTTACAACGAATGACCAACCACTTCTTTTACTCTGCCAAAGGTGCCGGGTTCTCACTTTTGAACCTAAGTAAGATACTTGTTCCTTACACTGCTCAGCATTTGTTTTCAATTACAATCAACTTGAAAACATTGCCTTTCCTGAATGCTTGTTAAATGCAGTGAGTTCTTTGCTTCAGAAAAACCAAAAGGAAACTTCTTTCAATTGCTTATTATCATGTGCATTCATTTACAATCAACTTCCAGACACTGGTTTCACCTAACTCTCTGTGAATGCACTAGTTACTTCAAGTTGGAAAGGTCAGTAAGTTTCTAGTTTGTTTGGCTGCTATGCCCTTGCTTTCACTTCCATGTCAACACACAGATTTTACCTAAGCCTAAGCCAAAGCAGTGGTTTCTTCACTTAACAAAACAAAATAAGATTTGTGTTTTATTTGATGCTATGCGTGTGTTTTCATTTAAATTGATGTTAAAACACTGCTTTCACCTAACAGGCTGTGAATGCTGCAGTTAATTCAACTTTGAAATTTAAGTAAGAAACATTTTTGTTTGCGTGTTGTGTGCTTCCTTTCACTTATCGATGTAAAAACACTAGTTTTTTTAATGCTATGCCAAAACACTGGTTTCTACAGTTTTCAAAACTAAGCAATATACTCCTTACATTGGCAGCTTTTCACTTGTTATCACTTACAACGTTTGACCAACCACTCTTTTACTCTGCTAAAGCTGCCTTTTCCTCACTGTTGAAACCTAAGTAAGATTCTTGTTTCTTACACTGCTCAGCATGTGCTTTCAATTACAATCAAATTGAAATCATTGCCTTTCCTGAATGCTGGTTGAATGCAGTGAGTTCTTTGCTTCAGAAAACCAAAAAGGAAACTTCTTTCATTGGCTGATTTGCATGTGTATTCACTTAAAATCTAGTTCAGGAAACTGGTTTCATCTAACTCTCTGTGAATGTAGTACTTACTTCAAGTTTTAAATGTAAGTAAGATTCTTGTTTGTTTGGTTGCTATATCCTTGCTTTCACACACATGTCAACACATGGATTTTACCTAATGCTAAGCCAATGCATTGGTTTATTCACTTTACAATACGAAATAAGATTTGTCTTTTATTTCCTGCTATGCCTGTGTTTTCATTTAAATTCATCTTCAAAACACTGGTTTCCCATAACAGGCTGTGTATGCACTAGTTAATTCAACATTGAATGTTATGTAAAATATTTCTTTGTTCAGCAGCTAGGCCACTGCTTTAATTCATTATTAATGGAAAAACACTGCTTTTACCTAATGCCATGTCAAAATACTTGTTTCTTCAGTTTTCAAAACCAAGCAATATATTCATTACATGGGCAGCTATGCACTTGTTTTCACTTACATTGAATGGCAAAACACTGATTTTACTTTGCCAAAGCTGCCTGTTTTTCAATATGAAAATCTAAGTTAGATTCTTGTTTCTTACAATGCTATACATGTGTTTTCAAATAAAGCCAACTTGGAAACACTGGTATTCCCTAATGTTGCCTGAATTCATTGAGTTCTTTGATTTAGAAAACCAAAAAAGAACCTAGTTTCATTGGCTGATTTCATGTGTATTCATAAGTGAAAAGCAAGCACATAACAGCCAAACAAACAAGTATCTTAGGGAGATTTCAAATTTGAATTATCTGCTGAATTCACAGGCTGTTTAAGGAAACCAGAGTTTATAGGTGAATTTAAGTGTAAACACAGGCATAGCAACAAATAAAAGACAAATCTTTTTTAGTTTTGTAAAGTGAAGAAACCAGTGTATTGGCTTAGACTTAGGTAAAATCTGTGTATTGACATGTGAATGAAAGCAAGTACATAGTAGCCAAACAAGCAAGAATCTTACTTATCTTTCAAACTTGAAGTAATTACTGCATTCACAGAGAGTTAGGTGAAACCAGTGTCATGAAGTTGTTTGTAAATGAATTCACGAGCAAATCAGCCTTTGAAACAAGTTTCTTTTCTGGTTCTCTAAAGCGAACAGTTCAATGCATTCAGCCAATGTTAGGGAAAAGCAGTATTTCCAAGTTGGCTGTAATTGAAAACACATGTATAGCATTGTAAGAAACAAGAATCTTATTATGATTTCCAAAGTGTGGAAACGGTAGCTTTGGTATAGTGAAAGCAGTGTTTTACAAAGGATTGTAAGTGAAAAAAGGACATAGCTGCAAATGTACTGAATACATTGCTTAGTTTTGTAAACTGAAAAAACCAGTGTTTTGGCAGAGTATTAGGTAAAATCAGTGTTTCTACATTGATAATGAGTGAATGCAAGTGCATAGCAGAAAAAAAACAATTATCTTACCTTATTTTCAAAGTTGAATTAATTGCTGTTTCACAGCTTGTTATGGGAAACAAGTGTTTTGAAAATGAATTTAAGTGAAAACACAGGCTTAGCAGCAAATAAAAGACAAATCTTGTTTATTTTTTTAAAGTGAAGAAACCACTGCATTGGCTTACCCTTAGGTAAAAGCAGTGTGTTGACATTTGAGTGAAAGCAAGGACAAGGCAGGCAAACAAACAAGAATCTTACTTACCTTTCAAACTTGAAGTAACTACTGCATTCACAGAGATATAGGTGGAAACAGTGTCTTGAAGTTGTTTGTAAATGAATACACAGGCAAATCAGCCTTTGAAACAAGTTTCTTTGCTGGTTTTCTAAAGCAAGGAACTCAATGCATTCAGCCAACATCAGGGAAAAGCAGTGTTTTCAAGTAGAATGTAATTGAAAACACATGAATAGCATTGTAAGAAACAAGAATGTTACTTAGTTTTCCAAAGTGAGGAACCGGCAGCTTTGGCATAGTAAAAGCCGTGATTTGACATTCATTGTAAGTCAAAACAAGTGCATAGATGTCAATGTAATGAGTATACTGCTTAGTTTTGAAAACTGAAGAAACCAGTGTTTTGCCATAGTATTAGATAAAAGCAGTGTTTTTACATTGATAGTGAGTGAACGCAAGTGCATAGCAGCCAAATAAACAAGCGTCTTACTTAACTTTCAAAGTTGAATTAACTGCTGCATTCCCAGCCTGTTCTGGAAAACCAGGATTTTGAAGATGAATTTAAGTGAAAACACAGGCGTAGCAGCAAAAAAAGACAAATCTTATTTAGATTTGTTAAGTGAAAATCCACTGCTTTTGCTTAGCTTTAGGCAAAAGCTGTGTGTTGACATGTGAGTGAAAGCTAGGGCATAGCATCCAAATAAACAAGAATCTTACTTACCTTTCAAAGTTGAAGAAACTACTGCATTCACAGAGAGTTAGGTGAAATGAGTGTCGTGAAGTTGTTTGTAAATGAATTCTCATAAAACTCAGCCAATGAAAAAGATTCTTTTTAGTTTCCTGAACAAAATAACTCAATGCAATCTGCCAATATTAGTTAAAAGCAGTGTTTTCAAGTTGATTGTAATTGAAAACACATGTAGAGCCTTGTAAGAAACAAGTATCTTACTTAGATTTTGAAAGCGAGGAACCGGCTGCTTTGCAATAGTGAAAGCGGTGTTTTGACTTTCATTGTAAGTGGTAACAAAGGCATAGCTGCCAATGTAATGAGTATATTGCTTAGCTTTGAAAACTGAAGAAACCAGTGTTTGGCATAGTATTAGGTAAAACAGTGTTTTTACATTGATAATGAGTGAAACAAGCACATAGCAGGCAAATAAACAAGCATCTTACTTAACTTTCAAATTTGAATTAACTGCCAAATGCACAGCCTGTTATGGGAATCCAGTGTTTTGAAGATGATTGTAAGTGAAAACAGATACATAGAAGCAAATAAAAGACATAGCTTATTTAATTTTGTAAAGTGAAGAAATCACTGCATTGGCTTAGCCTTAGGGAAAGTCTGGTGTTGACACGTGAGTGAAAACAAGTGCATAGCTGCCAATGTAATGAGTATATTGCTTGGTTTTGAAAACTGAAGAAACCAGTGTTTTGGCATAGCATTAGTTAATAGCAGAGTTTTTACATTGATAATGAGTGAAAGAAAGCACACAGCAGCCAAACAAACAAGTATCATACTTATCTTTCAATGTTTAATTAACTGCTGCATTCACAGCCTGTTATGGGAGATCAGTGTTTTGAAGAAGAATTTAAGTGAAAAAGCTGGCATAGTAGGAAATAAAAGATGAATCTTATTTAGCAAAGTCTCCTTTTCGGTTTTCTGAAGCAAAGAACTCAATGCATTCCGTCAATGTTAGGGAAAAGCAGTATTTCTAATTTGAATTGTAAATGAAAACACATGTATAGCATTGTAAGAACCAAGAATCATACTTAGATTTCCAAAGTGAGGAACCGGCAGCTTTGGCATAGTAAAAGCAGTGATTTGACATTCATTGTAAGTGAAAACCAGTGCATAGCTGCCAAGGTAATGCATATATTCCATGGTTTTGAAAACTGAAGAAGCCAGTGTTTTGGCATAGCATTAGGTAAAAGGAGAGTTTTTACATTTATAATAATTGAAAGCAAGCACACAGCAGCCTAAAAAACAAGTATCTTACTTAACTTTCAAACTTGAATTAACTGCTGCATTCACAGCCTGTTACGGGAAACCAGTGTTTTGAAGATGAATTTAAGTGAAACCACAGGCATAGTAGCAAATAAAAGATGAAACTTATTTAGCATTGTAAAGTGAAGAAATCACTGCATTGGCTTAGCATTAGGTAAAATCCGTGTGTTGACATGTGACTTAAAGAAAGGAAATAGCACCCAAACCAACAAGAGTCTTACTTACCTTTCAAACTTTAAGTAACTACTGCATTCACAGAGAGTTAGGTGAAACCAGTGAGTTGAAATTGATTTTAAGCAACTACACACAGAAATCAGCCAATGAAATTAGTTTCCATTTTGCTTATTGAATCAAGGAACTCTCATAATTCACCCAGCATTCAGGAAAAACAGTGTTTTAAAGTGGATTGTAATTGAAAATACATGTTTAGCAGTATAAGAAACAAGAATCCTACGTAGGTTTCAAAGTTATTAACCGGCAGCTTTGGCCGAGTAAAGGATGTCTTTGGTCAGTCTTTGTAAATTATAAGTGAATAGCTGCCAATCTAAGGAGTTTATTGCTTATTTTTTAAAATGGAAGAATCCAGTGTTTTGGAATACCATAAGGTAAAAGCAGTGTTTTTACATTAATAATGAGTTAAAGCAAGTGCATAGCAGCCAAAGAAATAAATATGTTACTTAACTTTCAAAGTTGAATTAACTGCTGCATTCACAGCCTGTTAGTTGAAACCAGTGTTTTGAAGGTGAATTTAATTGAAAACACAGGCACAGCAGCAAATAAAAGACAAATCTTATTTAGTTTTGTAAAGTGAAGAAACCACTGCCTTGACTTACGCTTATGTAAAAGCTTTGTGTTCACATGTGTGTGAAAGCAAGGGCAAAGAGTCCAAACAAACAAGAATCTTACTTATCTTTCAAACTTGAAATAACTACTGTATTCACAGAGTGTTATTTGGAACCAGTGCCTTGAAATTGGTTTTAAGTGAATAGACATGCAATCAGCCAATGAAAGAAGTTTCTTTTTGGATTTTTGAAGCAAAGAACTCACTGCATTCAACCAGCGTTCAGGAAATGCAGTGTTTTCAAGTTGATTGCAATCGAAAACACATGTATAGCATTGTAAGAAACAAGAATGTTACTTGGATAATGAAAGTGAAGAACTGGCTGCTTTGGCATAATAAAATCAGTGCTTTGATATTCATTGTAAGTGAAAACAAGTGCATAGCTGCCAATTTAATGAGTATATTGCTCAGTTCTGAAAACTGAAGAAACCAGTGTTTTGGCATAGTATTAGGTAAAACCAGTCTTTTCACATTGATAATGAGTGAAAGCAAGCACATAGCAGCCTAAAAAACAAGTATCTTACTTAACTTTCAAAGTTGAATTAACTGCGGCATTCACAGCCTGTTACAGGAAGCCAGTGTGTTGAGGATAAATTAAAGTGAAAACAAAAGCATAGCTGCAAATAAAAGACAAAACTTATTTAGATTTGTAACGTGAAGAAATCACTGCTTTTGCTTAGACTCAGGCAAAATTTGTGTGTTGACATGTGAGTGAAAGCAAGGGCAAAGCAGCCAAACAAGCAAGATTCTTTCTTAGGTTTCTCACTTGAAGTAACTACTGCATCCACAGAGAGATAGGTGAAAACAGTGTCTTGAAGTTGTTTGTAAATGAATACACATGCAAATCAACCGATGAAACAAGGTTTTTTTTTTTGGTTTTCTAAAGCAAAGAACACAATTCATTCAGCCAAGGTTTGGATAAAGCAGTGTTTTCAAATTGTTTGTAATTGAAAACCCATGTATAGCATTGCAACAAACAAGAATCTTACTTAGATTTTGAAAGTAATGAACCGGCAGCTTTGGCATAGTAAAACCAGTGTTTTGACATTTATTGTCAGTGAAAAGAAGTGTATAGCTCTCAATGAATTGAGTATATTGCTTAGGTATTAAAAGTGAAGAAACCAGTGTTTTGGCATAGATTTAGGTAAAAGCAGTGTTTTTACATTGATAATGCATGAAAGCAAGCGCATAGCAGCCAAACAAACAAGCAAATTACTAAACTTTCAAAGTTGAATTAAGTGCAGAATTCACAGCCTGTTAATGGAAACCAGGATTTTGAAGATGAATTTAAGTGAAAACACTGGTACAGCAGAAAATACAAGAAAAATCTTATTTAGTTTTGTAAAGTTAAGAAACCAATGCATTGGCTTAGCCTTAGGCAAAGCTGTGTTTTTATATGTGAGTGAAAGCAAGGGCATACCAACCAAACCAAGAAGAATCTTACTTACCTTTCAAACTTGAAATAACTACTGCTTTCACAGAGTGATAGGTGAAACAATTGTCTTGGTTTAATTGTATATGAATACACATGCAAATCAGCCAATGAAACAAGATTCTTTTTTGGTTTTCTAAACAAAAAGCTGAATGCATTCAGCCAACGTTAGGGAAAAGCAGTGTTTTCATGTTGATTGTAATTGAAAATACATGTACAGCAGTGTAAGAAATAAGAATCTCACTTAGATATCAAAAGTAAGGATCCGGCAGCTTTGACATATTAAAAGGGGTGTTTTGATATTCGTTGTAAAGGAAAAGAAGTACAAAATTGCCATTGTAATGAGTATATTGTTTAGGTTTGAAAAGAGATAAAAACAGTGTTTTGGCATAGTATTAGGTAAAAACAGTGTTTTTTCATTGATAATGAGTGAAAGCAAGTGCATAGCACCCAAAAAGCAAATATCTTACTTAACTTTCAAAGTTGAATTAACTGTTGCATTCACAGCTTGTTATGGGAAACCAGTGTTTTAAAGATGAATTTAAGTGAAAACACAGGCATAGCAGCAAATTAGAGACAAATCTTATTTAGTTTTGTGAAGTGAAGGAAAGACTGCATTGGCTTAGTCTAATACAATAGCTGTGTGTTGACATGTGAATAAAAGCAGCCAAACAGGAATCTAATTTACCTTTCAAACTTGAAGTAACTAAAGCATTCACAGATACATAGGTGAAACCAGTATCTTGAAGTTGATTGTAAATGAAGAGACATGAAAATCACCCAATGAAACAAGTTCCTTTTTTGGTTTCTAAACCAAAGAACTCAATTCATTCACCCAATGTTAAGGAAAAGCAGTGTTTTTAAGTTGGTTGCAATTGAAAACACATGTATAGCATTGTAAGAAACAAGACTTTTACTTAGATTTTGAAAGTGAAGAACCAGCAGATTTGGCAGAGTGAAAGCAGTGTTTTTACATTCATTGTAAATTAAAACAAGTGCATAGCTGCCTATGTAATGAGTATATTGCTTAGTTTGGAAAACTAAGGAAACCAGTGTTTTGGCATAGTGTTATGTAAAAGCAGTGTTTTTACATTGATAATGAGTGAAAGCAAGCACATAGCAGCCAAACAAACAAGTATCTTCCTTAACTTTCAAAGTTGAATTAACTGCTGCATTCACAGCCTGTTACAGGAAACCAGTGTTTTTAAGATGAATTCAAGTGAAAACACAAGCAAGGCAGCAATTAAAAGACAAATATTAATTAGATTTGTAAAGTGAAGAAATCCCTGCCTTTGCTTAGCCTTAAGCAAAAGCTGTTGTTGACATGTGAGTGAAAGCAAGGTGATAGCAGACAAACAAACAAGAATCTTACTTAACTTTCAACTTTGAAGTATCTACTGCATTCACAGAGTGTTAGGTGAAACCAGTGTGTTGAACTTGTTTGTAATTGAATACACATGCAAATAAGCCCATGAAACAAGTTTCTTTTTTGGTTTGCTAAAGCAAAGAACTCAATGCATTCAGCCAATGTTAGGGAACCACACAGTACCAAAACAAATAAGTATCTTGCTTAACTTTAAAAGTTGAATTAAGTGCTGCATTCACAGCCTGTTACGGGAAACCAGTGTTTTGAGTTAAATTTAATTGAAAACACAGGCCTAGAAGACAATAAGAGACAAATATTATTTAATTTTGTAAACTAAACAAACCCCTGCCTTGGCTTAGCATTAGTTAAAATCCGTGTGTTGACATGTAAGTGAAAGCAAGGGCATAGCAGCCAAACAAACTAGAATCTTATCTTTCAAACTTGAGGTAACTACTGCATTCATAGAGAATTAGGGGAATCCAGAGCATTGAAATTTATTTAAGTGAATACACATGCAAATTCCCCATGAAACAAGTTTCCTTTTTAGTTTTCTGAAGCAAAGAAGTCACTGCATTCAACCAGCGTTCAGATAAGGCAAAGTTTTCAAGTTGATTGTAATTTGAAATACATGTATAGCAGTGTAAGAAACAAGAATCTTACTTAGATTTCCAAAGTGAGGAAATGGCAGCTTTGGCATAGTAAAAGCAGTGTTTTGACATTCATTGTAAGTGAAAAAAAGGGCATACTTGCCATGTAATGAGTATATTGCTTAGTTTTGAAAACTGAAGAAACCAGTGTTTTGGGGTAATATTATGTAATACCAATGTTTTTACATTGATAACGAGTCAAAGCAAGTGCAAAGCAGCCAAACAACCAAGGATCTTAATTAATTTTCAAAGTTGAATTAACTGCTGCATTCACAGCATTTTATGGGAAACCAGTGATTTTAAGATGAATTTAAGTGAAAACCTAAGCATAGCAGCAATTAAAAGACTAATCCTATATAGGAATGTAAAGTGAAGAAACCACTGCATTGGTTTAGCATTAGGTAAAATCCGTGTGTTGACATGAGTGAAAGGAAGTGCATAGCAGCCAAGCAAACAAGAATCTTACTTACCTTTCAAACTTGAAGTAACTACTGCAATCACAGAGAATTAGGTGAAACCAGTGCCTTGAAGTTGATTGTAAAGAATACGCATAAAATCAGTCAATGAAACAAATTTCCATTTTGGTTTTCTGAAGCCAAAAACTCATTGCATTCAACCAGCATTCAGGTAAAGGAGGGTTTTCAAGTTGATTGTAATTGAAAACACATGTATAGCATTGTTAAAAACAGTAATCCTTCTTAGATTTTCAAAGTGAGGAACCGGTAGCTTTGGCATAGTAAAAGAAGAGTTTTGACATTCATTGTAAGTGAAAAGAAGTGCAAAACTGCCAATGTAATGAGTATATTCCTTAGTTTTGAAAACTGATGAAACCAGTATTTTGACATAGTATTAGGTAAAAACAGCATTTTTACATTCATAATGAATGAAAGGCGATGCATAGTAGCCAAACAAACAAGTATATTACTTAACTTTCAAAGTTGAGTTAACTGCTGCATTCACAGCTTGTTACGGGAAAACTGTGTTTTGAAGATGAACTTAAATGAAAACATAGGCATAAAAGCGAATAAAAAGTAAATCTTATTTAATATTGTAAAGTGAAGAAACCAATGCCTTGGCTTAACCTTAGGTAAAAGCTGTGTGTTGACATGTGAGTGAAAACAAAGGCATAGCAGCCAAACAAACAAGAATCTTACTTAACTTTTAAACTTGTAATAAATACTGCATTCAAATAGAGGTGAAACAAGTATCTTAATGTTGATTGTAAATGAATACGCATGCTTATCAGAGAATGAAACAAGTATCCTTTTTCATTTTCTGAAGCCAAAAACTCACTGCATTCAAACAGTGTTCAGGAAAAGCAGAGTTTTCAAGTTGATGGTAATTGAAAACACATGAATATTATTGTAAGGTACAAGAATCTTACTTAGATTTCCAAAGTGACGAACTGGCAGCTTTGGCATAGGAAAAGCAGTGTTTTGACATTCATTGTAAGTGAAAACAAGTGCATAGCTGCCAAAGTAGTGAGTATATTGCTTAGTTTTGGAAACAGAAGAAACCAGTGTTTTGGCTTAGTATTAGGAATAAGCAGTGTTTTTACATTGATAATGAGTGAAAACAAGCACCTAGCAGCCAAACAAAGAAGTATCATGCTTAACATTCAAAGGTGAATGAACTCCTGAATTCACAATCTATTACAGGAAACATGTGTTTAAAGATGAATATAAGTGAAAACACAGTCATACCAGCAAATACAAGACAAATTATATTTAGCATTTAAAGTGAAGAAATCACTGCATTGGCTTTGCATTAGGTAAAATATGTGTGTTGACATGTGACTGAAAGCAAGGACATAGCAGCCAAAGAAACAAGAATCTTTCAAACTTGAAGTAACTGCTGCATTCACAGAGAGTTAGGTGTAACCACTGTCTTGAAGTTGATTGTAAATTAATACACATGCAAATAGCCAAGGAAACCAGGTTCCTTTTTGATTTTCTGAATCAAAAACCTTACTGGATTCAACCAGGATTCAGGAAAGGCAAAATTTTCAAGTTGATTGTAATTTGAAATACATGTATAGCATTGTAAGAAACAAGAATCTTACTTAGATTTCCAGAGTGAGGAAACGGCAGCGTTGGCATAGTAAAATCAGTGTTTTGACATTCATTGTTAAGTTAAAACAAGTGCATAGCTACCAATGTAATGAGTATATTGCTTAGTTTAGAAAACTGAAGAAACCAGTGTTTTGGCATAGTATTATGTGATAGCAGTGCTTTTACATTAATAATGAGTGAAAGCAAGTGCAGAGAAGCCAAACAAAATAGGATCTTACTTAATTTTAACAGTTGAATTAACTGCTGCATTCACAGCATTTTATGGGATACCAGTGATTTGAAGATCAATTTAAGTAAAGACACAAGCATAGCAGCAAATAAAAGACAAATCTTATATAGGAAAGTAAAGTGAAGAAACCACTGCATTGGCTTAGCATTAGGTAAAATCCGTGTGTTGACATGTGAGTGAAAGTAAGGGCAAAACAGCCAAACAAACAAGAATCTTATATACCTTTCAAAGTTGAAGTAACTACCGAATTCACAGAGAGTGAACCCAGTGTCTTAAAGTTGATTGTAAATTAATGCACATGCAAATCAACCAATGAAACAAGATTCCTTTTTTATTTTCTGAAGCAAAAACCTTACTGAATTCAACCAGGATTCAGGTAAAGCAGTGTTTCCAGCTGACTGTAATTGACAATACATGTATAGCCTTATAAGAAACAAGAATCTTTCTTAGATTTCCAAATTGAGGAACTGGCAGCTTTGGCATATTAAAAGCAGTGTTTTGACCTTCTTGTAACTGAAAAAAGTGCATAGCTGCAAATATAATGAGTATATTGCTTGATTTTGGAAACTAAAGAAATCAGAGTTTTGGCATAGAATTAGGTATAAACAGTGTTTTTCCATTGATAATGACTGAAAGCAAACGCACAGCAGCCAAACAATTAAGTACCTTGCTTAACTTTCAAAGATGATTTAACTGCTGAATTCAAGGCTGTAACGGGAAACCAGTGTATTGAAAATGAATTTCAGTGAAAACACAGGCATAGCAGCGAATAAATGACAAATCTTATTTAATTTTGAAAACTAACAAAACCACTTCCTTGGATGAATATTAGGTAAAAGCTGTGGGTTGACATGTGAGGGAAAGCAAGGGCATAGCAGACAAAAAAACACGACTCTTACTTAAGTTTCAAACTTGTAGTAATGACTGCATTCACAGAGAGTTAGGTGAAACCAGTGCCTTGAAATTGATTTTAGGTGAATACACATGCAAATCAGCAAATGAAACAAGTTTCTTTTTTGGTTTTCTGGGGGAAAGAACTCACTGCATTCAACCAGCATTGAGGAAAAACAGTGTTTTCAAGTTGACTGTAACTGAAAACACATGCTTAGCAGGGTAAGAAACAAGAATCTTACCTAGATTTCCAAAGCGGGGAACCAGCAGGTTTCGCAAAGTAAAAGCAGTGTTTTGAAATTCATTGTAAATGAAAACAAGTGCATAGCTGCCAATGTAATGAATATATTGCTCTATTTTGAAAATTGAAGAAATCTGTGTGTTCACATAGCATTAGGTAAAAGCACTGTTTTTCCCTTGATAATGAGTGAAATGAAGCACACAGCAGCCAAACAAATAAGTATCTTATTTAAATTTCAAAGTTGAATTAAGTGCTGCATTCACAGCCTGTTAGGGGAATCCAGTGTTTCGAAGAAGAATTTAAGTGAAAAGACAGGCATATCAGCAAATAAAAGAGAAATCTAATTTAGGATTGTAAAGTGAAGAAACACCTGTATTGGCTTAGCATTTGGTAAAATGCGTGTGTTGACACGTGGGTGAAAGCAAAGACATAGCAGCCAAACAAACAAGAAACTTACTTACCTTTCACACTAAAAGTAACTACTGCTTTCACAGAGGGTTAGGTGAAACCATTATCTTGAAACTGAATTCAAGTGAATACACATGCAAATCAGCCAATGAAATGTTTCCTTTTTGGTTTTCTGAAGCAAAGAACTCACTGCATTCAAGCAGCATGCAGGAAAAGCAGTGTTTCCAAGTTGATTGTAATTGAAAACACATGCTTAGCAGTGTAAGACACAAGGATCTTACTTAAGTTTCAAAAGTGAGGAACTGGCAGCTTTGGCAGAGTAAAAGCAGTGTTTGCTTATTCGTTGTAAGTGGTAACAAGTGAATAGCTGCCAATGTAAGGAGTATATTGCTTAACAATGAAAACTACTGCATTCACAGAGATTTAGGTGAAACCAGTGAATGGAAGTTGATTGTAAATGAATACACATGCAAATCAGCCAATGAAACAATTTTCCTTTTTGTTTTTTGAAGCAAAGAAAACAATGCATTCAACCAAAGTTAGGGAAAAGCAGTGTTTTCAAGTGGATTGTAATTGAAAACATATGCTTAGCTGTGTAAGAAACAAGAATTTTACTTAGGTTTCAAAAGTGAGGTACCGGCAGCTTTTGTAGAGGAAAAGCAGTGATTTGTCATTCGTTGTAAGTGATAACATTTACATAGCTTCCAATGAAAAGAGTATATTGCTTAGTTTGGAAAACTAAAGAAATGAGAGTTTTGGCATACAATTAGGTAAAAGCAGTCTTTTTACATTGATAATGAGTGAAAGAAAGTGCATAGCAGCCAAAGAAACAAGTAACGTACTTAACTTTCAAAATTGAATTAACTGCCAATTTCACAGCCTGTTATGGGAAACCAGTGTTTTGAACATGAATTTAAATGAAAACACAGCCATACACTCAAATAAAACACAAAACTTATTTAGTTTTGTAAAGTGAAGAGACCACTGCATTAGCTAAGCCTTAGGTAAAACTGTGTGATGACATGTGAGTGAAAGCAATGGCATAGCAGCCAAACAAACCAGAATCATACTTACCTTTCAAACTTCAAACAACTACTGCATTCACAGAGATTTAAGTGAAATCAGTGTCTTGAAGTTGATTGTAAATGAATACACATGCAAATCATCCAATGAAACAAGTTTCTTTTTTTTATTTTCTAAAACAAAGAACTCAATGCATTCAGCAATTGTTAGGGAAAACAGCGGTTTCAACTTGATTGCAATTGAAAATGCATGTATACTATTGTAAGAAACAAGACTCTATCTTAGATTTCCAAAGTGAGGAACTGGCAGTTTTGGCATCCAAAAAGATGTGTTTTGAAATTTATTGCAAGTGAAAACAAGTGCATAGCTGCCAATGTAATGAGTATATTGCTTAGTTTTGACAAATGAAGAAACAAGTGTTTTGACATATTATTAGGTAAAAGCAGTCTTTGTACATTGATAATGAGTGAAAGCAAGTGCATAACAGCCAAAAAACAAGTATCTTACTTAACTTTCAAAGTTGAATTAACTGCTGCATTCACAGCCTGTTATGGGAAACCAGTGTTTTGAAGATGAATTTAAGTGAAAACACTGGCATAGCAAGAAATGAAAGACAAATCTTATTTCGGATTGTAAAGTGAAGAAACCACTGCAATGGATTAGCTTTAGCTAAAATGCATGTATTGACATGTAAGTGAAAACAAAGACATAGCAGCCAAACAAACAAGAATCTTACTTAACTTTCACAGTTGAAGTAACTACTGCATTCACAGAGAATTAGGTGAAACCAGTATCTTGAAACTGATTTCAAGGGAATACACATGCAAATCAACCAATGAAATAATTTTCCTTTTTGGTTTTCTGAAGCAAAGAACTCACTGCATTCAACCAGCGTGCCAGAAAAGCCGTTTTTTTCAAGGTGATTGTAATTGAAAACCCATGCTTAGCTGTGTAAGAAACAAGAATCTTACTTAGGTTTCATAAGTGAGGAACTGTAAGCTTTGGCAGATTAAAAGCAGTGGTTTTTCATTCGTTGTACGTGATAACAAATGAATACCTGCAAATATAAAGAGTATATTGCTTACTTTTAAAAACTGAAAAAACCAGAGTTTTGGCATAGCGTTAGGTAAAAGCAGTGTTTTTACATTGATAATAAGGGAAAGCAAGTGCAGAGCAGCCAAACAAATAAGTACCTTACTTAACTTTCAAAGTTGAGTTAGCTGCTGCATTCACAGCCTGTTAGGTGAAACCAGTGTTTTGAAGATGAATTCAAATGAAAACACTGGCATAGCATCAAATAAAACCCAAACTTATTTAGTTTTGTAAAGTGAGGAAACACTGCATTGGCTTAGCCTTAGGTAAAAGCTGTGTTGTGACATGTGAATGAAAGCAAGGGCATAGAAGCCAAACAAACAAGAATCTTACTTACCATTCAAACTTGAAGCAATTATTGCATTCACAGAGAGTTAGGTGAAACCAGTGCTTTGAAATTGATTTCAAGTGAATACACATGCATATCAGCCAATGAAATAAGTTTCCTTTTTGGTTTTCTGCAGCAAAGAACTCACTGCATTCAACCAGCGTTCAGGAAAAGCAGTGTTTTCAAGTAGATTGTAAATGAAAACTCCTGCTTAGCAGTGTAAGAAACAGGAATCTTACTTAGGTTTCAAAAGTGAGGAACCAGCAGCTTTGTCAGAGAAAAAGCAGTGGTATGTCATTCGTTGTAAGTGATAACAAGTGAATAGCTGCCAATGTAAGGATTATATTGCTTTGTATTGAAAACTGAACAAGCCAGTGTTTTGGCATAACATTAGGTAAAAGCAGTTTTTTATTTTGATAGTAAGTGAAAGCAAGTGCAGAGCAGTCAAAAATTAGTAGCTTACTTAATTTTCAAACTTGAATTAACTGCTGCATTCATAGCTTGTTAGATGAAACCAGTGTTTTGAACATGAATTTAAATGAATACACAGGCATAACATAAAATGAAACACAAAACTTATTTAGTTTTGTAAAGTGCAGAAACCACTGCATTTGCTTAGTCTTAGGTAAAATCTCTCTGTTAACATGTGAGTGAAAGCAAATGCATAGCAGCCAAACAAACAAGAAACTTATTTACCATTCCAACTTGAAATAGCTAATGCATTCACAGAGAGTTAGGTGAAACAGTGTCGTGAAGTTAATTGTAAATAAATACACATGCAAATCAGTCAATGTAACAAGTTGCCTTTTTGGTTTTCTGAATCTAAGAACTCAATGCATTCAGCCAACGTTAGGGAAAGCAGTGTTTTCAAGTTGATTGTAATTGAAAACACATGTATAGCATTTTAAGAAACAATAATCTAACTTAAATGTAAAAGTGAGGAAACGGCAGCTTTGGCATCGAAAAAGAACTGTTTTGACATTCGTTGTAAGTGAAGACAAGTGCATAGCTGCCAATGTAATGAGTATATTGCTTAGTTTGAAAACGGAAGAAAACAGTGTTTTGGCATAGTATTAGGTGAAAGCAGTGTTTTTACATTGATAATTAGTGAAAGCAAGTGCACAGCAGCCAAACAAAAAGAATCTTACTTAATTTTCAAAGTTGAATTAACTGCTGCATTCACAGCCTGTTAGGTGAAACCAGGGTTTAGAATATGAATTTAAATGAAAACACAGCCATAGCCCCAAATAAAACACGAAACTTATTTAGTTTTGTAAAGTGAAAAATCCACTGTACTGGCTTAGCCTAAGGTAAAAGCTGTGAGTTGACATGTGGGTAAATGCAAGGACATACCAGCCATACAAACAAGAAACTTACTTACCTTTCACATTTGAAGTAACTACTGCATTCACAGAGAGATAGGTGTAACCAGTATTTTGAAACTGATTTCAAGTGAATACACATGCAAATCAGCCAATGAAATAAGTTTCCTTTTTCGTTTTCTGAATCAACACCTCATTGTATTCAACCAGCATTCAGGAAAAGCAGTGTCTTCATGTTGATTGCAAGTGAAAATGCATGCTTACCAGTTTAAGAAACAAGAATCTTATTTCGGTTTCAAAAGTGAGGAACCAGCAGCTTTGGCAGAGTAAAAGCAGTGGTTGCTCATTCGTTGTAAGTGATAACAAATGAATAGCTGCCAATGAAAGGAGTATATTGCTTAGTATTGAAACCTGAATAAACCAGTGTTTTGCCAAAGCATTAGGTAAAATCACTGTTTTTACATTTATAACGAGTGAAAGCAAGCACAGAGCAGCCAAACAAACAAACATCTTACTTAACTTTCAAAGTTGAATTAAGTGCTGCATTCATAGCCTCTTATGGGAAACCAGTGTTTTGAAGATGAATGTAAGTGAAAACACATACAAAGCAGCCAATAAAAACAAATCTTATTTACGATTGTAAAGTGAAGAATACCCTGCATTGGCTTAGCATTAGGTAAAATCCGTGTGTTGACTTGTGAGTGAATGCACGGACATAGCAGCCAAACAAACAAGAATCTTACTTACCTTTCAAACTTGAAGTTACTACTGCATTCACAGCGAGTTAGGTGGAACCAGTGTCTTGAGGTTGATTGTAAATGAATACACATGCAAATCAGCCAATGAAACAAGTTCCTTTTTTGGTTTTCTGAATCAGAGAACTCACTGCATTCAACCAGGATTCAGGAAAAGCAGTATTTTCAAGTTGAATGTAATTGAAAACATATGCTTAGCAGTGTAAGAAACAAGAATCTTTCTTAGGTTTCAAAAGTGAGGAACTGGCAGCTTTGGCAGAATAAAAGCAGTGATTGCTCATTTACTGTAAATGATAACAAGTGAATAGCTGGCAATATAGGGTGCATATTGCTTAGTTTTGAAAACTGAAGAAACCAGTGTTTTGGCATAGCATTAGGTAAAAGCAGTGTTTTTACATTGAAAAGGAGTGAAAGAAAGCGCAAAGTAGCCAAACAAATAAGTATCTTTCTTAACTTTCAAAGTTGAATTAACTGCTGCATTCATGGCCTGTTGGGTGAAACCAGTGTTTTGAACATGAATTTAAATGAAAACACAGGCATAGCATCAAACGAAACAGAAACATTTTTTCATTTTGTAAAGTGAAGAAACCACTGCATTGGCTTGTCCTTATGTCACCTTAACCTTAGGTAAAACTGTGTGTTGACATGTGACTGAAAGCAAGGGCATAGCACACAAACAAACCAGAATATTACTTACCTTTCAAACCTGAAGTAACTACTGCATTCACAGAGAGTTAGGTGAAACCAGAGACTTGAAGTTGATTGTAAATAAGTAAACATGCAAATCAGCCAATGAAACAAGTTTCTTTTTTGGTTTTATAAATCAAAGAACTCAATGCATTCAGCCAGTGTTAGGGAATAGCAGTGTTTTCAATTTGATTTAATTTGAAAATACATGTATAGCATTGTAGGAAACAAGAAACTTACTTAGATTTCCAAAGTGAGGAACCTGCAGCTTTGGCATAGTAAAAGCAGTGCTTTGATATTCATTGTAAGGGAAAACAAGTGCGTAGTTACCGATGTAATGAGTATATTGCATAGTTTTGAAAACTGAAGAAACCTGTGTTTTGTCATAGTGTTAGGTAAAAAGCAGTGTTTTTACATTGATAATGAGTGAATATAAGCGCATAGCAGCCAAACAAACAAGTATCTTACATAATTTTCAAAGTTGAATTCACTGCTGCTTTCACAGCCTGTTATGGGAATCCAGTGTTTTAAAGATGAATTTAAGTGAAAACACAGGCATATCAGGCAATAAAAGACAAATCTTATTGAGGTGTGTAAACCAAATAAATCACTGCCTTGTTTGAACATTAGGTGAAAGCCGTGACTTGACATGTGAGTGAAAGCAAGTGCAGAGCAGCCAAACAAACAAGTGTCTTACTTAAAACTCAAAGTGGAATTAACTGCTGCATTCACAGCCTCTTATGGGAAACCAGTGTTTTGAAGATGATGAATTTAAGTGAAAACTCAGGCATAGCAGCCAATAAAACACACATCCTATTTAGTTTTGTAAAGTAAAGAAACCACTGCAAAGGCTTAGCCTTAGGTAAAAGCTGTGTGTTGACAGGTGAGTGAAAGCAAGGGCATAGCAGGCAAAAAAACAAGAATCTTACTTACCTTTCAAACTTGAAGTAACCACTGGATTCACAGAGAGTTAGGTGAAGCCAGTGTTTGAGGTTGATTGTAAATGAATACATATGAAAATCAGCCAATTAAACAAGTTTCTTTTTTCATTTTCTAAAGCAAAGCTCTCAATGCATTCAGCCATCGGTAGGGAAAAGCAGTGTTTTCAAGTTCATTGTAATTGAAACACATGTATAGCATTGTAAGAAACAAAAATCTTAAATTTCCAAAATGAGGAACACGCAGCTTTGGCATAGTAAAAGCAGTGTTTGTCATTCATTGTAAGTGAAAACTAGTGCATAGCTGCCAATGTAATGAGTATATTGCTTGTTTTGGAAACTGAAGAAATCAGTGTTTTGTCATAGTATTAGGTAAAAGTAGTGTTTTACATTTATTAAGAGTGAAAATTAGTGCATAGCAAGCAAACAATCATTTATCTTACTGAACTTTCAAAGTTGTATTAACTGCTGCATTCACGGGATGTTATGGGAAACCAGGGTTTTGAAGATGAATTTAATTGAAAACTCAGGCAGAGCAGCAAATAGAAGGCAAATCTTATTTAGGATTGTAAAATGAAGAAACAATTGCTTTGGCTTGAGATTTGGGTAAAGCTGTGTCTTGACAATGTGAGTGAAAGCAAGGGCAGAGCAACCAAACAAACAAGAATCTAACATACCTTTCAAACTTGAAGTTACTACTGCATTCACAGAGAGTTAGGAGAAACCAGTGCCTTGAAATTCATTTTAAGTGAATACACATACGAATCAGCCAATGAAAGAATTTTGCTTTTTGGATTTCTGAAGCAAAGAAATCCTGGCATTCAAAGAGCATTCAGGGAAAGCACTGTTTTCAAGTTGAGTGTAATTGAAAATACATGCTTAGCTGTGTAAGAAAGAAGAATCTTACTTAGGTTTCAAATTGACAAACCGGCAACTTTGTCAGAGTAAAAGCAGTGATTGGTCAGTCGTTGTAAGCGATAACAAGTGCATAACTGCCAATGAAATGAGTATATTGCTTAGTTTTGAAATCTGAAGAAAGCAGTGTTTTGGCAGAACATCAGGTAAAAGCAGTGGTTTTCACTGATAATGAGTGAAAGCAAGATAACTGCAGCCAAACAAATAAGTATCTTACTTAACATTCAAAATTGAATTACCTGCTGCATTCACAGCCTGTTAGGTGAAATCAGTGTTTTGAACATGAATTTTAATGAAAAAAAAAGGCATAGAAGCAAAAAAAGACAAATCTTATTTAGGATTGTAATGTGAAGAAAACCCTCATTGGCTTAGCATTAGTTAAAACCCGTGTGTTGATATGTGAATGAAAGCAAGGACAAAGCAGCCAAACAAACAAGAAACTTACTTACCTTTCAAACTTGATGTAACTACTGCATTTACAGAGAGTTAGGTGAAACCAGTGTCTTGAGGTTGATTGTAAATGAATACCCATGCATATCAGCTAATGAAACAAGTTTCTTTTTTGCTTTTCTAAAGCAAAGAACTCAATGCATTGAGCCAATGTTAGCGAAAAGCAGTGTTTTCAAGTTGATTGCAATTGAAAACACATGTATAACATTGTAAGAAACAAAAATCTTACTTAGATTTCCAAAGTGAGGAACCGGCAGCTATGACATAGTAAAAGCATTATTTTGACATTCATTGTAAATGAAAATAAGTGCATAGCTTCAATGTAATGAGCATATTGCTTAGTTGTGAAAACTGAAGAACCCAATGTTTTGGCATAGTATTATGTAAAAGCAGTGTTTTTACATTGAAAATGAGTGAAAGCAAGTGCATAGCAGCTAAACAATCAAGTACTTTATATAACATTCAAAGTTGAATTAGGGAGATGTGTGTGGCTCAAACATTAGAGCTCCCATTTACCATACTGGAGGCCCCGGGTTTGCTTCCTGGGACCTCTTTTTGAGGGCAGGCCAAGCCATGTGGCACGGTGGTCTGATGCAGTGAGACCACAAAGCAGGAAGTGGGTGTGGCTCAATTGATAGAGCCCCCGTTACCATAGGAGAGGCACTGGGCTTGCTTCCCAGGGCCTCCTTGTGAAGGTAGGCTGTCCGCGCAGTGCAGTGGGCTGATGCAGCAAGACCTCACAGCAAGGGGGAGACAAGCAGACACAAAAAATACACACAGTGAATGTCACAGCAAACACAAGGCAGTAAGGGGGGTATAAATAAATAAATTAAATTAATTTAAAGAATTTTTTTTAAAAAAGTTGAATTAGCTACTGCATTCACAGAACGTTAAGGGAAACCAGTGTTTTGAAGATGAATTTAAGTGAAAACACAGGAACAGCAGCAAATAAAAGGCAAAACTTATTTAGGATTGTAAAATGAAGAAACAACTGCATTGGCTTAGCCTTAGGTAAAAGCTGTGTGTTGACTTGTGAGTGAAACAAAGAGCATAGTAGAAAAATAAAAAAGAATCTTACTGACCTTTCAACTTGAAGTAACTACTGCATAAACAGAGAGTTAGGTGAAACCAGGGTGTTGAAGTTGATTGTAAATGAATACACATGCAAACCAGCCAATGAAACAAATTTCTTCTTTGGTTTTCTAAAGCAAAGAACTCAATGCATTCACCAACGTTAGGGAAAAGCAGTTCTTTAAGTTGATTGTAATTGAAAACACATGCATAGCATTGAAAGAAACAAGAATCTTACTTAGATTTCCAAAGTGAGGAACCAGCAGCTTTGGCAAAGTAAAAGAAGGGTTTTGACATTCATTGTAAGTGAAAACAAGTGCATAGCTGCCAATGTAATGAATATATTGCTTGGTTTTGAAAACTGAAGAAACCAGGGTTTGGCAAAGTATTAGGTAAAAGCTGTGTTTTTACATTGATGAGTGGAAGCAAGCACATAGCAGCCAAACAAACAAGTATCTTACTTAACTTTTGAAGTTGAATTAACTGCTACATACACAGCCTGTTATGGGAAACCAGTGCTTTGAAGATGAATTTAAATGATAACACAGGCATAGCAAATAATAAAAGACAAATATTATTTAGGATTGTAAAGTGAATAAAACACTGCTATGGCTTAGCATTAGGTGAAATCCGTGTGTTGACATGTGGGTTAAATCAAGGACATAGCAGACAAACAAGGAAGAACCTTACTTAACTTTCACACTCGAAGAAACTACTGCATTCCTAGAGAGATATGTGAAACCAGTGCCTTGAAATTGATTTCAAGTGAATACACATGCAAATCAGCCAATGAAATAATATAACTTTTTGGTTTTCTGAAGCAAATAACTCACTGCATTCAACCAGTGTTCAGGAAAAGCAGTGTTTTCAAGTTGATTGTAATTGAAAACACATGCTTAGCAGTTGAATAAACAAGAATCTTACTTTGGTTTAAAAAGTGAGGTACCAGCAGCTTTGTTAAAGTAAAAGCAGTGTATTAACATTCATTGTAAGTGAAAACAAGTGGATAGCTGCCAATGTAAAGAGTATATTGCATAGTTTTCAAAGCTGAAGAAAGCAGTGTTTTGGCATAGTATTAGGTAAAAGCAATGTTTTTGCATTGATAATGAGTGAAAGCATGCGCATAGCAGCCAAACAAACAACTATCTTTCTTTTCATTCAATGCTGAATTATCTGCTGCATTCACAGCCTCTTACAGGAAGCCAGGTTTCTGAAGATAAAATTAAGTGAAAACACAGGCATAGGAGGAAATAATAGACAAATCTTATTTAGATTTGTTAAGTGAAGAAATCACTGCTTTGGCTTAGGTTTAGGCAAAGCTGTGTGTTGACATGTGAGTGAAAGCAAGGGCATAGCAGCCAAACAAACAATAATCATACTTACCTTTCAAACTTGAAGTAACTACTGCATTCACAGAGAGTTAGGTGAAACCAGTGTCTTAAAGTTAATTGTAAATAAATACACATGCAAATCAGCCAATGAAACAAGGTTCTTTTTTGTTTTCTAAAGCAAAGAACTCAATTCATTCAGCCAATGTTAGGGAAAAGCAGTGTTTTCAAGTTGATTGTAATTGAAAAATTATGTATAGCATTGTAAGATAGAAGAATCTTACTTAGATTACCAAAGTGAGGATCCGGCACCTTTGGCATAGTAGAAGCTGTGTTTTGACATGCATTGTAAGTGAAAACACATGCAAAGCTGCCAATGTAATGAGGACTTTGCTTAGATTTGAAAACTGAAGAAACCTGTGTTTTGACCTAATATTAGGTAAAAGCAGTGTTTTCTTTTTCGATAATGAGTGAGAGTAAGCACATAGAAGCCAAAAAACAAGTATCTTTCTTATTTTCAGTGTAGAATTAACTGCTGCATTCACAGCCTGTTAGGTGAAACCAGAGTTTTGAACATGAATTTAAATGAAAACACAAGCATCGCATCAAATAAAAGACAAAACTTATTTAGTTTTGTAAAGTGAAGAAACACAGCATTTGCTTACCCTTAGTAAAAGCTGTGTGTTGGCATGTAAGTGTAAGCCAGGGCATACCAGCCAAAAACACAAGAATCTTATTTACCTTTCAAACTTGAAATAATTTACATCATTCACAGAGATATAGGTAAAAACAGTGTCTTGAAGTTCATTGTAATTGAATACACATGTAAATCTGCCAAAGAAAAAAGTTTATTTTTAAAATTTCTAAAGCAAAGAACGCAATGCATTCAGCCAATGTTAGGGAAAAGCAGTGTTTTCAAGTTGATTGTAATTTAAAAAACCTGTATAGCATTGAACAAAACTAGAATCTTACTTAGATTTCCAAATTGAGGAACCGGAAGCTTTGACATAGTAAAAGCAGAGCTTTGCCTTTCATTGTAAGTGAAAGCAAGGGCATACCGGCCAATGTAATGACTATATTACTTAGTTTTGAAAACTGAAGAACCAGTGTTTTGGCATAGTTTAGGTAAAAGCAGTGTTTTTATATTGATAATGAGAGAAAGCGAGAGCCTTGAAGCAAAACAAACAAGTATCTTACTTAACTTTCAAAGTTGAATTAAAAGCTGCATTCACAGTTTGTTTTGGGAAACCAGTGTTTTGAAGAGGATTTTAAGTGAAAACACAGGTGTAGCAGCAAATAAAAGACAAATATTATTTAGTTTTGTAAAGTGAAGAAACCACTGCATTGGATTAACCATAGGGAAAAGTTGTGTGTTGACATTTGAGTGAAAGCAAGGGCATAGCAGCCAAAAAAAATCTTATTTACCTTTCAAACTTGAAGTAACTACTGCATTCACAGACAGAGAGGTGAATCCAGAGCCTCTCTTGAAGTTGTTTGTAAATGAATACACATGCAAATCAGCCAATGAAACAATTATCTTTTATGGTTTTCTAAAGCAAAAAACTCAATGCATTCAGCCTACGTTAGGGAAAAGCAGTGTTTTCAAGTTGATTGTAATTGAAAGCATATGTAAAGCATTGTAACAAACAGGAATCTTACTTAGAGTTCAAATGTGATGAACCGGCAGCTTTGGCATAGTAGAGGCAGGGGTTTCGCATTCACTATAAATGAGAACAAGTGCGTAGCTGCCAACGTAATGAGTACATTGCTTACATTTGAAAACTGAGGAAACCAGTGTTTTGGCATAGTAATAGGTAAAAGCAGTGTTTTTACATTGATAATGAGTGAAAGCAAGTGCCTAGAAGCCAAACAAACAAGTGTCTTACTTAACTCTCACCATTAAATTAACTGGTGCAATCACAGCCTGTTATGGGACCAAGTTTTGAAGTTGAATTTAAGTGAAAACACAGTCATAGCAACAAATAAAATACAAATCTCATTTAGTGTTGTAAAGTGAAGAAACCACAGCATTAGCTGAACCTTAGGCAAAAGCTATGTGTTAACATATGAGTGAAAGCAAGGTCATAGCAGCCAAACAATCAAGAATCTTACTTACGGTTCAAACTTGAAGGAACTACTGCATTCAAAGAGAGTTAGGTGAAATCAGTGTCTTGAAGTGGTTTGTAAATTAATACACATGCAAATCAGCCAATGAAACAATTATCTTTTATGGTTTTCTAAAGCAAAAAACTCAATGCATTCAGCCTACGTTAGGGAAAATCAGTGTTTTCAAGTTGATTGCAATTGAAGATACATGCATACATTGTAAGAAACAAGAATATTACTTAGATTTTGAAAGGGAGGAACTGGCGACTTTGGTGTAGTATATGCATTAATTTTATATTCATTGTCATTGAAAACAAATATATAGCTGCCAGTGTAATGAGTACATTGCTTAGTTTTGAAAACTGAAGAAACCAGTGTTTTGGCATAGTATTAGGTAAAACAGTGTTTTTACATTCATAATGAGTGAAAACAAACACATAGAAGCCAAACAAACAAGTATCTTACTTAACTTTCACAGTTGAATTAACTGCAGCATGCACAGCCTGTTATCGGAACCAGTGTTTTGAAGATGAATTTAAGTGAAAACACAGGCATAGCAGGAAATACAAGGCAAATCTTACTTAGTTTTGTAAAGTGAAGAAACCACAGCATTGGCTGACGCTTAGGCAAAACTGTGTCGACATGTGTGTGAAAGCAAGGGCATAGCAGCCAAACAAACAAGAATCTTACTTACATTTCAAACTTGAAATAACTACTGCATTCACAGACAGATAGGGGAAACCAGTATTTTGAAGTTGTTTTTAAATGAATACACATGTATAACAGCCAATGAAACAAGTTTATTTTTTGGTTATCTTAAGCAAAGAGCTCAATGTATTCAGCCAACCTTAGGGAAACACATTTTTTTTTTCAAATTGATTGTAATTGAAAACATATGTATAGCATTGTAAGAAACAAGAATCTTACTTAGATTTCCAAAGTAAGGAACCAGCAGCCTTGGCATAGTAAAATCAGTGTTTTGACATTCAATGTAAGTTAAAACAAGTGCATAGCATCCAAAGTAATGTGTATATTGCTTAGTTTTGAAAACTGAAGAAACCATTGTTTTGGCATAGTATTAGTTAAAAGCAGCGTTTTTACATTGATAATGAGTGAAAGCAACCACAAAGCAGCCAAACAAACAAGTATCTTACTTAACTTTCAAACATGAAGTTTCTACTGCATTCATAGAGAGTTAGGTGAAACCAGTGTCTTGAACTTTTTTGTAAATGAATACACATGCAAATCAGCTAATGAAACAAGTTTCTTTTTTGGTTCTATGAAGCAAAGAACTCAATGCATTCAGGCAATGTTAGTAAAAAGTAGCATTTTCAAGTTGTTTTTTATTGAAAACACATGTATACCTTTGTAAGATACAAGAATCTAACTTAGATATTGAAACTGAGGAACCAGAAGATTTAGCAGTGTGAAAGCTGTGTTTTGACATAAATTGGAAGTGAAAACAAGTGCATAGGTGCCAATGTAATGAGTACATTGCATAGTTTTGAAAACTTAAGAAATGAATGTTTTGGCATAGAATTAGGAAAAAGCAGTGTTTTTACATTGATAATGAGTGAAAGCATTGTATAGCAGCCAAAGAAATAAGTATGTTTCTTAACTTTCCAAGTTGAATTAACTACTGTATTCACATCCGGTTAGGTGTAGCCTGCGTTTTGAAGATGAATTTAAATGAAAACACAGGCATATCATCCAGTAAAACACAAATATTATTTAGTTTTGTAAAGTGAAGAAACCACAGCATTGGCTTAGCTTTATGTAAAAGCTGTGGGTTGACATGTGAGTGAAAGGACAGGCATAGCAGCCAAACAAACAAGAATCTTATTTACCGTTCAAACTTAAAAAAACTAATGTATTCAAATGGAGTTAAATGAAACCAGTGTCTTAAAATTAATTTTAACTGAATATACATTTAAATCAGTCAATGAAACAATTTTCTTATTTGGTTTTCCAAAGAAAGATCTCAATGCATTCAGCCAACATTAAGGAAAACCTTAATTTTCAAAGTGATTGTAATTAAAAACGCATGCATAGCATTGTAAGAAACAAAAATCATACTTAGATTTCCAAAGTGAGGAACCGGCAGCTTTGGCATAGTAAAAGCAGTGATTTGACATTCATTATAAGTGAAAACAAATGCATACCTGCCAATGAAATGAGTACATTCTTAGATTGAAAACTGAAGAAAACAGTGTTTTGGCATAGTATTAGGTAAAAACAGTGTTTTAACATTGATAATGAGTGAAAGCAAGTGCATAGCCTCCAAACAAAGAAGTATATTACTTAACTTTCAAAGCTGAATTAACTGCTGCATTCACAGCCTGTTACAGGAAACAAGTGTTTTGAAGATGAATTTAGGTGAAAACAGTCATAGCAGCAAATAAAAGACAAATCATATTTAGATTTGTAAAGTGAAGAAACCACTGCCTTTGATTAGCCTTAAGCAAAAGCTGTGTGTTGACATGTGTGTGAAAGCAAGGGCATAGCATCCAAACAAACAAGAATCTTACTTACCCTTCAAACTTGATGTAACTACTGCATTCACAGAGAGATAGGTGAAACCAATGTCTGGAAGTTGTTTGTAAATGAATACATGTGCAAATCATCCAGTGAAACAAGTTTCTTTTATGGTTTTCTAAAGCAAAGAACTCAATGCATTTAGCCAACATAGGAAAAAGTAGTGTTTTCTAATTGATTTTAATTGAAAACACAGGTACAGCATTGTAAGAAACAAGAATCTTACATAAATTTCCAAAGTGATAATCCAGCAGCTTTGTCATAGTAAAAGCAGTGTTTTGACATTCATTGTAAGTAAAAACAAGTGCATTGCTACCAATGTAATGAGTATATTGCTTAGTTTTAAAACTGAGGAAACCAGTGTTTTGGCATGGTATTAGATAAAAGCAGTGTTTTTACTTTGATAATGAGTGAAAGCATTGTATAGCAACCAAGAAACAAGTATCTTACGTAACTTTCAAACCTGAATTAACTACTGTGTTCACAGCCTGTTAGGTGAAACCTGTGTTTTGAACATGAATTTAAATGAAAACACAGGAAAAGCATCAAATAAAACACAAATATTATTTAGTTTTGTAATATGAAGAAACCACAGCATTGGCTTAGCTTTATGTAAAAGCTGTGTGTTGCCATGTGAGTGAAAGGAAGAGAATAGCAGCCAAACAAACAAGAATATTATTTACCTTTCAAACTTGAAATAACTACTGCATTCACAGAGAGATAGGTGAAACCAGTGTCTTGAAGTTGATTTTAAATGAACACACATGCAAATCAGCCAATGAAACAAGTTTATTTTTGGTTTTCTAAACCAAAGAACTTAATTCATTCAGCCAACGTTAGGGAAAATCAGTGTTTTCAAGTTGATTGTAATTGAAAACACATGTATAGCATTGTAAGAAACATGACTCTTACATAGATTTTGAAAGTGAGGAACGGCCAGATTTGGCAGAGTGAAAGTGGTGATTTTATATTCATTGTAACTGAAAACATGTGCATAACTGCCAATGTAATGAGTGTATTGCTTAGTTTGGATAACTGAAGTAACCAGTGTTTAGGCATAGTATTAGGTAAAAGCAGTGTTTTTACATTGATAATGAGTGAAAGCAAGTGCATAGCAGCCAAATAAGAAAGTATCTTAGTAAACATTCAAAGTACAATTAACCCTTGCATTCACAGGGGGTTATGGGAAACCAGTGTTTTGAAATTGAACTTAAGTGAAAACACAGGCATAGCAGCAAATAAAAGACAAATCTTATTTTGATTTGTTAAGTGAAGAAACAACTGCATTGGCTTAGCCTTAGGCAAAAGCTGTGTGTTGACACGTCAGGGAAAGGAAGATCATAGCGTCCAAAAAAAAGAGAATCTTACGTACATTTCAAACTTAAAATAATTACTACATTCACAGAGAGTTATGTGAACCAATGTCTAAAGCTTGATTGTAAATGAATACACATGCAAATCAGCCAATGAAACAAGTTTCTTTTTTGGTTTTTTAAACAAAGAACTCAATGCATTCAGCCAACGTTTGGGAAAAACAGTGATTTCAAGTTGATTGCAATTGAACACACATGCATACATTGTAAGAAACAAGAATCTTACTTAGATTTTGTAAGTGAGGAACCGGCAGCTTTGGCGTAGTAAATGCAGTGTTTTGATATTCATTGTAATTGAAAACAAGTATATAGCTCCCAACGTAATGAGTATGTTGCTTAGTTTTGAAAACTGAAGAACCCAGTGTTTTGGCATAGCATTAGGTAAAATCAGTGTTTTTACATTGATAATGATTGAAAGCAAACAAAAAGAAGACAAATAATCAAGTATCTTACTTAATTTTCACAGTTGAATTAACTGCTGCATGCACAGCCTCTAATGGGAAACCAGGGTTTTGAAGATGAATTTAAGTTAAACCACAGGCATAGCAGCAAATAAAAGACAAATCTCATTTAGTTTTGTAAAGTGAAGAAACCACAGCATTGGCTGACCCTTAGGCAAAAGCTGTGTGTTGACATGTGAGTGAAAGCAAGGTCATAGCAGCCAAACAATCAAGAATCTTACTTACATTACAAACTTGAAATAACTACTGCATTCACAGAGAGTTAGGGGAAACCAGTGTCTTGAAGTTGTTTGTAAATGAATACACATGTAAATCAGCCAATGAAACAAGTTTTTTTTTTTGTTTATCTAAAGGAAAGAACTCAATGCATTCAGCCAACTTTAGGGAAAAGCAGTGTTTTTAAATTGACTGTAATTGAAAACACATGTATAGCATTGTAAGAAACAAGAATCTTACTTAGATATCCAAACTGAGGAACCGGCAACCTTGGCATAGTAAAATCAGTGTTTTGATATTAATTGTAAGTGAAAACAAGTGCATAGCGACCAAAGTAACATGTATATTGCTTAGTTTTGAAAACAGAAGAAACCAGTGTTTTGGAATAGTATTAGGTAAAAGCAGTGTTTTCTCATTCATAATGAGAGAAAGCAAGCACATAGCAGCCAAACAAACAATTGTCCTACTTAACTTTCAAAGTTGAATTAAACGCTGCATTCACAGCCTGTTATGGGAAACCAGTGTTTTGAAGATGAATTCAAGGGAAAACACAGGCAAGGCAGCAATTAAGAGACAAATCTTATTTAGATTTTTAAAGAGAAGAAATCACTGACATTGCTTAGCCTTAGGCAAAAGCTGTTGTTGACATGTGAGTGAAAACAAGTGGAAAGGATACAAACAAACAAGAATCTTACTTAACTTTCAAACTTGAAGTTTCTACTGTATTCTTAGAGAGTTAGGTGAAACCAGAGTCTTGAACTTGCTTGTAAATGAATACACATGCAAATCACCCAATGAAACAAGTTTCTTTTTTGGTTTCCTGAAGCAAAGAACTCAAAGCATTGAGCCAATGTTAGGGAAAAGCAGTGTTTTCAAGATATTTTTTATTGAAAACACATGTATACCATTGTAAGAAAAAAGAATCTTACTTAGATTTCGAAAGTGAAGAACCAGCAGATTTGGCATAGTGAATGTGGTATTTTGACAAACATTGGAAGTGAAAACAAGTGCAAAAGTGCCAATGTAATGAGTACATTGCATAGTTTTGAAAACTGAGGAAATGAGTTTTGGCATAGTATTAGGTAAAAGCAGTGTTTTTACATTGATAGTGAGTGAAAGTGAGCGCAAAGCAGCCAAACAGGAAACTTACTTACCTTTAAAACTTGAAATAACTCCTTCATTCACAAAGATTTATGTGAAACCACTGTCTTAAAGTTGTTTGTAAATGAATACTCATGCAAATCAGCCAATGAACAATGTTTCTTTTTTGGTTTTTGAAAGGAAAGAACTCAATGCATTCAGCCAATGAGAGGGAAAAGCAGTGTTTTCAAGTTGGTTGTATTTGAAAACACATGTATAGCATTGTAAGAAACAAGAATCTTACTTAGATTTTAAAAGTGAGGAACCAGCAGCTTTGGCTTCATAAAAGCACTGTTTTGACATTTATTGTAAGTGAAAACTAGTGCATAACTGCCAATGTAATGATTATATTGCTATGTTTTAAAACTGAAGAAACCATTGTTTTGGCATAGTATTAGGTAAAAGCTGTGTTTTTACATTGATAATGAGTGAAAGCAAGCAATTAGCAGTTGATCAAACAAGTATCTTACTTAATTTTCAAATTTGAATTAACTGTTGAATTTAAAGCCTGTTATGAGAATCCAATGTTTTGAAGATGAATTTAAGTGAAAACACAAGTAGCAGCAAAAAAAGAAAAATCTTATTTAGAATTGTAAAGTGAAGTAACCACTGCATTGGATTACAGTTAGTTAAAATCCATCTGTTGCCATGTGAATGAAAGCAAGGACACAGCATGCAAACAAAGAAGAATCTTACTTACCTTTCAAATTTGACATAACTACTACATTCACATAGAGTTAGGTGAAACCAGTGTCTTGAAGTTGATTGTAATTGAATACACATGCAAATCAGGCAAAGAAACAAGTTTCCATTTTGGTTTTCTGAATCAAAGAACTCACTGATTTCAACCAGAGTTGAGGAAAAGCAGTGTTTTCAAGTTGATTGTAAATGAAAACACATGTACTGCATTGTAAGAAACAAGAATCTTACTTAGATTTCCAAAGTGGGGAACTGCCAACTTTGGCATAGTAAAAGTAGTGTTTTGACATTCATTGTAAATGAAAACAAGTGTATAGCTGCCAATGTAATGAGTATATTGCTTAGTTTTGAAAACTGAAGAATCTAGTGTTTTGATATAGCATTAGGTAAAAGTAGCATTTTTCCATTGATAATGAGTGAAAGCAAGCACACGGCGGCCAAACAAACAAGTATCTTATTTACTTTCAAAGTTGAATTAACTGCTGCATTCACAGTCTGTTATGGGATACCAGTGATTTGAATATGAATTTAAATTAAAACACAGGCATAGCAGCAAATAAAAGACAAATCGTATTTAGTTTTTTAAAGTGAAGAAACCACTGCATTGGCTTAGCATTAGGTAAAATCCATGTGTTGCCATGTGAGTGAAAGCAAGGACATAACATCCAAACAAAAAAGAATCTTACTTACCTTTCAAACTTGAAGTAACTATTGTATTAACAGAGAGTTAAGTGAAACCTGTGCCTTGAAAATGATTTTAAGTAAATACACATGCAAATCAACCAATGAAAAAAGATTCCTTTTTGTTTTATTGAACCAAAGTACTCACTGCAATCCATCAGCATTCAGGAAAGGGAATGTTTCAAAGTTGATTGTAAATGAAAACACATGCAGAGCAGTTTAAGGAACAAGGATGTTACTTAGGTTTCAAAAGTGAGTCAATGGCAGATTTGGCACAGTAAAATCAGTGGTTGGTCATTCGTTGCAAGTGAAAACAAGTGAAAAGCTGCCAATGTAAGTTGTATACTGCTTAGTTTTGAAAACTGTAGAAACCATTGTTTTGGTATAACATTAGGAAAAGCAGCCTTTTTACATAGATAATAAGTGAAAGGAAGCACACGGCACGCAAAAAAATAAGTATCTTACTTAACTTTCAAAATTGAATTAACTGCTATATTCACAGCCTGTTAGGTGAAACCAGTGTTTTAACATGAATTTAAATGAAAACACATGCATAGCATCAAATAAAACCCACATCTTATTTAGTTTTGAAAAGTGAATAAACCACTGCATTGGCTTAGCCTTAGGTAATAGCTGTGTGTTGACATGGAAGTGAAAGCAAGGGTATAGCTGCCAAACAAACAAGAACCTTACATATCTTTCAAACTTGAAGTAACTAGTGCATTCACAGAGAGTTAGGTGAAACCAGTGTCTTGAAGTTGATTGTAAATGTATACACATGCAAATAAGCCAATGAAACAAGTTTCCTTTTTGGTTTTCTGAATCAAAGAACTCACTGGATTCAACCAGAATTCAGGAAATGCGAAGATTGAATTTAAGTTGATAGTAATTTGAAATACATATATAGCAGTGTAAGAAACAAGAATCTTTCTTAGATTTCCAAAGTGTGGAAACGGCAGCTTTGGCATAGTAAAATCTGTGTTTTGACATTTAATGTAAGTGAAAACAAGTGCTTAGCTGCCAATGTAATGAGTATATTGGTTAACTTTGAAAACTGAAGAACCCAGTGTTTTGGAATAGTATTATGTAATAGTGGTGTTTTTACATTCATAATGAGTGAAAGCAAGTGCAGAGCAGCCAAAAAACCAAGAGTCTTCCTTAATTTTCAATGTTGAATTAACTGCTGCATTCACAGCATTTTACGGGAGACCAGTGATTTGAAGATGAATTAAAGTGAAGACACAAACATAGCAGCAAATAATAGACAAATCTTATATAGGAAAGTAAAGTGAAGAAAGCACTGCATTGGCTTAGCATTAGGTAAAATCCATGTGACGACATGTGAGTGAAAGCAAGGGCATAGCATTCAAACAAACAAGAATTTTGCTTACATTTCAAACTTGAAGGAATGCCTGCATTCACACAGAGTTATGTGAAAGCAGTGTCTTGAAATAGATTTCAACTGAATACACATGCAAATCAGCCAATGAAACAAGTTCCTTTTTGGTTCTCTGGAGCAAAGAACTCACTGCATTCAACAACTGTTCAGGAAAAGCAGTGTTTTCAACTTGATTGTAATTGAAAACACATGCTTAGCAGTGTAAGAAACAAGAATGTTTCTTAGGTTTCAAAAGTGAGGAACATGCAGCTTTGGCAGAGTAAAAGCTTTGGTTGGTCGTCCATTGTAAGTGCTAACAAGTGAATAGCTGCCAATTTAAAGAGTATATTTCTTAGTTTTGAAAACTGAAGAAACCAGTGTTTTGACTTTGAATTAGGTAAAAGTAGTGTTTTTACAATGATAAAGAGTGAGAAAACACGCACATCAGCCAACTAAATAAGTATTTCACGTCACATTCAAAGTTGAATTAACAGCTGCATTCACAGCCTGATAGGTGAAACCAGTGGTTGAACATGAATTTCAATGAAAACGCAGGCATAGCATCAAAAAAAACACAAATCTTATTTAGTTTTGTAAAGTGAAGAAACCACTGCATTGGCTCAGCCTTAGGTAAAAGCTGTGTGATGACATGTGAGTGAAAGCAAGGGCATAGCAGCCAAACAAGGATCTTACCTACTTTTCAAACTTGAAGTAACTACTGCATTCACAGAAGGCTGAAACCAGTGTCTTGAACTTGATTTTAAGTGAATACACAGGCAAATGAACAAATGAAAGAAGTTTCCTTTTTGGTTTTCTGAAGCAAAGAACTCACTGCATTCAACCAGCGTTCAGGAAATGCAGTGTTTTCAAGTTGATTGTAATTGAAAACACATGTATAGCATTGTAAGAAATATGAATCTTACTAAGATTTCCAAAGTGGGCAACTACCAGCTTTGGCATAATAAGAGCAGTGTATTGACATTCATTGTAAGTGAAAACATGTGTACAACTGCCAATGAAATGAGTATATTGCTTAGTCTTGCTATGGGAAACCAGTGTTTTGAAGGTGAATTTAAATGAAATAACAGGCATACAAGCAAATAAAAGACAAATCTTATTAAGTATTGTAAAATGAAGGAACCAATGCATTGGCTTAGCTTTAGGTAAAATCCTTGTGATGACATGTGTGTGAAAGCAAGTACAAAGCAGCCAAAAAAAAAGAGCCTTACTTACCTTTCAAACTTAATGTAACCACTGCATTCGCAGAGAGTTGAAAACAGTGTCTTGGAGTTGATTCAAAACGAATACACATGAAAATCAGGCAATGAAACAATTTTCCTTTTTGGTTTTCTGAAGCAAAAAAATCCCTGCATTCAACCAGCATTCAGGAAAAGCAGTGTTTTCAAGTTGATTGTAAATGAAAACACCTTTATAGCATTATAAGAAACAAGAATCTCAATTAGATTTCCAAAGTGAGGCACCAGCAGGTTTGGCTTAGTAAAAGTCGTATTTTGACATTCATTTTAAGTGAAAACAAGTGCATAGCTGCCAATGTAATGAGTATATGGCTTGGTTTTGAATACTGAAGAAACCAGTGTTTTGGCAAAGTATTAAGTAAAAGCAGTGTTTTTACATTGATAATGAGTGAAAGCAAGCTCATAGGAGCCAAACAAACAAGTATCTTACTTATTTTTAAAAGTTTAATTAACTGCTGTTTTCACAGCCTGTTACAGGAAATCAGTGTTGTCAAGATGAATTTAAGTGAAAACACAGGCAGAGCAGCAAATAAAAGACAAAACTTAATTAGAATTGTAAAGTGAAGAAACCACTGCTTTGACTTAGACTTAGGTAAAACCTTTGTGTTGACATGGGAGTAAAAGCAAGGGCAAAGCAGCCAAAATAAGAACCTTACTTACCGTTCAAACTTGAAGTAACTACTGCATTCACAAAGAGATATTTGAATCCAGTGTCTCAAAGCTGTTTGTAAGTGAATACACATGCAAATCAGCCAATGAAACAAGTTTCATTTTTCATTCTCTAAAGCAAATCTCAATGCATTCAGCCAACATTAAGGAAAAGCCATGTTATCAAGTTGATTGCAATTGAAAATGCATGTATAGCATTGCAAGAAACAAGAATATTACCTAGATTTCAAAAGTGAGGAACCATCAGCTTTGGCATACTGAAAGCAGTGTTTTACCATTCATCTTAAGTGAAAAAAAAATGCATAGCTGCCAATGTAATGAGTATATTGCTTAGTTTTGAAAATTGTAGAAACCAGTGTTTTGCAATAGTATTAGGGAAAAGAAGTGTTTTTACATTGATACTGAGAGAAAGCAAGTGCATAGCAGCCAAACAAAGGAGTATCTTACTTAAATATCAAAGTTGAATTAATTGATGCATTCACAGCCTGGTACAAGAAACCAGTGTTTTGAAGATGAAGTTAAGTGAAAACACAGGCATAGCTGCAAATAAAATGCAAATCTTATTTAGCTTTGTAAAGTGAAGAAAGCACGGCATTGGCTTTCACTTAGGGAAAAAACTGGGTGTTACCATGTGATTGAAAGCTGCAAAACAATCAAGAATGTTATTTACCTTTCAAAATTGAAGTAACTACTGCATTCACAGAGAGTTAGGTGAAACCAGTGTCTTGAACTTGTTGGAAAATGAATACACCTGCAAATCAGCCATTGAAACAAGATTCTTTTTTGGTTTTCTAAAGCAAAGATCTCAATGCATTCAGACAATATTATGGAAAAGCAGTGTTTTCTAGTTGATGGTTATTGAAAACACATGTATAGAATTGTAAGAAACAAGAAGCTTAACTAGATTGTCAAAGTGAGGAAAAGGCAGCTTTGGCATAGTAAAAGCAGTGTTTTGACATTCATTGTAAGTGAAAACAATTTCATAGCTGCCAATGTAATGAGTATATTCCTTAGTTTGGAAACTGAAGAAACCAGTGTTTTGGCATAGATTAGGTAAAAGCAGTGTTTTTACAATGATAATGAGTGAAAGCAAGAGCCTAGAAACCAAACAAGTATCTTACTTGATTTTTAAAGTTGGATTAACTGTTGTATTCACAGTCTGTTAAGGGTAAGCAGTGTTTTGAGGAGGAATTTAAGTAAAAACACAGGCTTAGCAGCAAATAAAAGACAAATCTTATTTAGTTTTGTTAAAGTGAAGAAACCACTGCATTGGCTTAGCCTTAGTCAAAAGCTGTGTCTTGAAATGTGAGTGAAAGCAAGGGCATAGCAGCCAAAGAAAAAATAATCTTACTTACCTTAAAAACTTGAAGTAACCACTGCATTCACAGAGAGATAGGTGAAACCAGTGTCTGAAAGTTGATTGTAAATGAATATACATGCAAATCCACAAAGGAAACAAGTTTATTTTTTGGTTTTCTAAAGCAAAAAACCCAATGCATTCAGCCATTGTTAGGGAGAAGCAGTGTTTTCAAGTTGATTATACGTGAAAACACATATATAACATTGTAAGAAACAAGAATATCACCTAGATTTCAAAAGTGAGGAACTCAGAGCTTTGGCATAGTGAAAGCAGAGCCTTGCCATTCATTTTAAGTGAAAACAAGTGCATAGCTGCCAATGTAATGAGTATATTGCTTAGTTTTGAAAACTGAAGAAACCAGTGTTTGGGCATAGTATTAGTAAAAGCAGTGTTTTTACATTGATAATGAATGAAAGCAAGTGCATAGCAGCCAAAAAAACAAAATCTTACATAATTTTCAAGGTTGAATTAACTGCTGCATTCACAGCCTGTTACGGGAAACCAGTGTTTTGAAGAAGAATTTAAGTGAAAACACAGGCATAGCTGCAAATAAAAGACAAATCTTATTTATATTTGCAAAGTGAAGAAATAACTGCATTTGTTTAGACTTTGGCAAAAGCTGTGTGTTGACATGTGAATGAAAGCAAGGGCAAAGCAGAAAAACAAACAAGAAACTTACTTACATTTCTAAATTGAAGTATTTCCTGCATTCACAGAGAGATAGGTGAACCAGTGTCTTGAAGTTGTTTGTAAATGATAACACAAGAAATTCCGCCTACGAAAGAGGTTAATTTTTTGGTTTTCTAAAGCAAAGAACTCAATGCATTCAGCCAACGTTAGGGAAAAGCAGTGTTTTCAAGTTGATTGTAATTGAAAACACATGTATAGCATTGTAAGAAGCAAGGACCTTACATACATTTTGAAAGTTAAGAACCAGCAGGTTTGGCATAGTAAAATCAGTGTTTTGACATTCATTGAAAGTGAAAAAAAAGTGCATATCTGCCAATATAATGAGTATATTGCTTAGATTTGAAAACTGAAGAAACCAGTGTTTTGGCATAGTTTTAAGTAAAAGCAGTGTTTTTACATTGATAGTGAGTGAAGGCAATCGCATAGCAGCCAAACAACCAAGTATCTTAATTAATTTTCAAAGTTGATTTAACTGCTGAATTCATAGACTGTTATGGGAAACCATTGTTTTGAAGATCAATTGAAGTGAAAACAAAAGCATAGCAGAAAATAAAAGAAAAATCTTGTTTAGATTTGTAAAGTGAAGAAATCACTGCATTGCATTAGCCTTAGGCAAATGCTGGATTTTGATATGTGAGTGAAAGCAAGGGCATAGCAGCCAAACAAAGAAGAGAATTACTTAACTTTCAATCTTGAAGTAACTACTGCATACACAGAGAGTTAAGTGAAACCAGTGTCTTGAACTTGTTTATAAATGAACACATGCAAATCAGCCAATGAAACAACTTTCTTTTTGGTTTTCTAAAGCAAATAACTCAATGCATTCAGACAATGTTAGGGAAAAGCAGTGTCTTCAAGTTGATTGTAATTGAAAACACATGTACAGCATTGTAATAAACAAGAATCTTACTTAGATTTTGAAAGTGAGTAAACGCCATCTTTGGCAAAGTAAAACAAGTGTTTTGATATTTAATGAAAGTGAAAAGAAGTGCATAGCTGCCAATGAATTGACTATATTGCTTAGTTATTAAAACTGAAGAATCGAGTGTTTTGGCATAGTATTAGGTAAAAGCAGAGTTTTCACATTGATAATGAGTGAAAGCAACTGCATAGCAGCCAAACAAACAAGTACATTACTTAACATTCAAAGTTGAATTAACTGCTGCATTCACAGCCTGTTACAGGAGACAAGTGTTTTGAAGATGAATTTAAATGAAAATACATGAATAGCAGCAAATAAAAGACAAACTTATTTAGTTTTTTTAAGTGAAGCCACCACTGCATTGCCTTAGGCTTAGGCAAAAGCTGTGTGTTGACAAGTGAGTGAAAGCAAGGGCATAGCAGCCAAACAAACAAGAATCTTACTTAGCTTTCAATCTTGAAGTTACTACTGCATTCACAGAGAGATAGGTGAAAGCAGTGTCTTGAAGTTGTTTGTAAATGATGACACATGAAAATCCGCCTTTGAAACAGGTTTCTTTTTTGGTTTCTAAAGAAAAGAACTCAATGCATTCAGCCAAAGTTAGGGAAAAGTATTGTTTTCAAGTTGACTGCAATTGAAAACACATTTATAGCATTGTAAGAAATAAGAATCATACTTAGATTTCGAAACTGAGGAACCGTATGGTTTGGCAGAGGAAAGGTAGTGTTTTGACATTCATTGTAAGTGAGAACAAGTGCATAGCTGCCAATGTAATGAGCATATTGCTTAGTTTTGAAAACTGAAGAAACCAGTATTTTGGCATAGTATTAAGTATAAGCCATTTGTTTACCATGACAGTGAGTGAAAGCAAGCGCATAGCAGGTAAACAAACATGTACCTTATTTAACTTTCAAAGTTGAATTAACTGCTGAATTCATAACCTGTTACAGGAATCCAGTGTTTTAAACATGAATTTAAGTAAAGACACAGGCACAGCAGCAAATAAAAGAAAATCATATATAATTTTGTAAAGGAGGAAATCTCTGCATTGGTATAGCCTTAGGCTAAAGCTGTGTTTGACGAGAGTGAAAGCAAGGGCATAGCAGCCAAGCAAACAAAAATCTTACTTACATATCAAACTTGAAATAACTAGTATATTCACAGAGAGTTAGGTGAAACAAGTGTCTTGAAGTTGTTTGTAAATGAATACACATGCAAATCAGCCAATGAAACAAGTTTCTTTTTTGGCTTTCTAAAGCAAAGATGTCAATGCGTTCAGCCAACGTTAGGGAAAAGCAGTGTTTTCAAGTTGATTTAATGGAAAACACATGTATAGCATTGTAAGCAACAAGAATCTTACTTAGATTTTGAAAGTGAGGAACCAGAAGCTTTTGCATAGTAAAAGCAGTGATTTGACATTTATTGAAAGAGAAAACAAGTGCATAGCTGCCAATGTAATGAGCATATTGCTTAGTTTTGAAAACTGAAGAAACCAGTGTTTTGACATAGTATTAAGTAAAAGCAGTGTTTTTACTTTGATAATGAGTGAAAGCAAGCACATAGCAGGCAAACATACAAGTACCTTTGTAAATTGCAAATTTGAATTAACTGTTGCATTCGCAGGCAGTTATGGGAAACCAGTGTTTTGAAGATGAATTTAAGTTAAAACACAGGAACAAGCCACAAATAAGAAACAAATCATATTTAGTTTTGTAATGTGAAGAAACAACTGCATTGGCTTAGCCTTAGTCAAAAGGTTTGTGTTGACATGTATTTGAAAGCAGCCAAACTAACAAGAATCTTATTTACCTTTCAAACTAGAAGTAACTGCTCTATTCACAGAGTGTTAGGTGATAGCAGTGTCTGGAAGTTTTTTGTAAATGAATACACAGGCAAATCAGCCTAGGAAACAAGATTCTTTTTTGGTTTTCTAATGCAAAGAACTCAATGCATTCAACCAACATTAGGGAAAAGCAGTGTTTCCATGTTGATTGTAATTCAAAACACATGTACAGCATTTTAAGAAAAAAGAATCTTACTTAGATTTTGAAAGTGAGGAACCGGCAGATTTGGCATAGTGAAAGCGGTGTTTTGACATTCACTGTAAGTGCCAAAAAGTGCATAGCTGCCAATGTAATGAGTATATTGCTTAGTTTTGAAAACTGAAGAAACCAGTGTTTTGGTATAGTATTAGGTAAAAGCAGTGTTTTTCACTGATAATGAATGAAAGCAAGCACATAGCCGCCAAACAAACAAGTATCTTACTTAACATTCAAAGTTGAATTAATTGCTGCATTCACAGCCAGTTATGGGAAAACAGGGTTTTGAAGATTAATTTAAATGAAAACACTGGCATAGCAGCAAATAAAAGAAAAATCTTATTTAGATTTGTAAAGTGAAGAAACCACAGCATTGCCTTAGCCTTAGGTAAAAGCTGTTCTTTGTCATGTGAGTGAGAATAAGGTCAAAGCAGCCAAACTAACAAGAATCTTACGTACCTTTCAAACTTAAAATAACTGATGCATTCAAAGAAAGTTAGGTTGACCAGTGTCTAAAATTGATTGTAAATGAATACACATGCAAATCAGCCAATGAAACAAGTTTCTTTTTTGGTTTTCTAAAGCAAAGATCTCTACACATACAACCAAAGTTAGGGAAAAGCAGTGTTTTCAACTTGAATGTAATTGAAAACACATGTATAACATTGTAAGAAACAAGAATCTTACTTAGATTTCTAAAATGCGGAACTTGCAGCTTTGGCATAGTAAAACCATTGTTTTGATATTCATTGTAGGTGGAAACAAGTGCATAGCTGCCAATGTAATGAGTATACTGATTAGTTTTTAAACGGAAGAAACCAGTGTTTTGGCATAGTATTAAGTAACAGCAGTGTTTTTACATTGATAGTGTGTGAAACCAAGTGCAAAGCAGGCAAACAAACAAGTATCTTACTTAACATTCAAAGTTGAATTAACTGCTGAATTCACCACCTGTTATGGGAAACCAGTGATTTGAAGATGAATTTAAGTGAAAACACAGGCATATTAGGAAATAAAATACAAATATTATTTAGTTTTGTAAAGTGAAGAAACCAATGCATTGGCTTAGCCATAGGCAAAAGCGGTGTGTTCACATGTGAGTGAAAGAAAGGGCATAGCAGCCAAACAAACAAGAATCTTTCTTACCTTTCAATCTTGAAGTAACTACTGCATTCACAGAGAGTTAGGTGAAACCAGTGTCCTGAAGATGTATGTAAGTGAATACACATGCAAATCAGCCAACAAAACAAGTTTTTTTTTTGTTTTCTAAAGCAAAGAACTCAATGCATTCAGCCAACGTTAGGGAAGAGCAGTGTTTTCAAGTTGATTGTAATTGAAAACAAATGTATAGCATAGTAAGAAACAAGAAACTTACTTAGATTTTGAAAGTGAGGAACCGGAAGGTTTGGCATGTTAAAAGGAGTGTTTTGACATTTATTGTAAGTGAAAACAAGTGCATACATTCCAATGTAATGAGTATATTGCTTAGTTTTGAAAAGTGAAAAAACCTCTGTTTTGGCAAATTATTAGGTAAAAACAGTGTTTCTACAATGAGAATGAGTGAAAGCAAATGCAAAGGAGCCAAACAAAGAAGCACCTTACTTAAGTATAAAAGTTGAATTTCTTGTTGCATTCATAGCTTGTTATGGGAAACCAGTGGTTTCAAGATGGCTTTAAGTGAAAACACAAGCATAGCAGCAAATGGGAGACAAATCTTAGGTAGATTTGTTAAGGGAAGAAACCACTGGAATGGCTTAGACTTACGCAAAAGCTGTGTATTGACATGGGAGTGAAAGCAGCCAAAAAAAAGTGTCTTATTTCCTTACAAACTTGAAGTAACTACTGCATTCCCAGAGAGATAGTTGAATCCAGTGTCTTGAAGTTGATTGTAAATGAACACACATGAAAATCAGCCAATGAAACAACTTTCTTTTTTGGTTTTCTAAGGCAAAGAACTCAATGCATTCAGCCAATGTTAGGGAAAAACAGTGTTTTCAAGTTGATTGTAATTGAGAATACATGTATAGCCTTTGAAGAAACAAGACTCTTACTTAGATTTCAAAAGTGAGGAACCAGCAGACTTTGCAGAGTGAAAGTGGTGTTTTTACATTCATTGTAAGTGAAAACAAGTGCATAGTTGCCAATGTAATGTGTATATTGCTTACTTTTGAAAACTGAAGAAACCAGTGTTTTGGCATAGTATTAGGTAAAAGCAGTGTCTTTACATTGATAATGAGTGAAAGCAAGTGCATAGTAGCCAAACAAACAAGTATATTATTAACTTACAAATTTGACTTAACTGTTGCATTCACAGGCGGGTATGGGAAACCAGTGTTTTGATGATGAATTTAAGTGAAAGCACAGGCAAGGCAGCAAATAAAAGACAAACTTTATTTAGTTTTGTATAGTGAAGAAACAACTGCATTGGCTTAACCTCAGGCAAAAGCTGTGTGTTGACATATGATTGAAAGCATCCAAACTAATAAGAATCTTATTTATCTTTCAAACTTCAAGAAAGTACTGCATTCACAGAGAGTTAGGTGAAACTAGTGTCTTGAAGTTGTTTGTAAATGAATACACATGCAAATCTGCCAAAGAAACAAGTTTATTTTTTGGTTTTTTAAAGCAAAGAACTCAATGTATTCACCCAACGTTAGGGAAAAACAGAGTTTTCAAGTTGAATGTAATTGAAAACATGCTTATCTGGGTAAAAACAGGAATCTTACTTAGATTTCAAAGTGAGGAAATGGCAGCTTTGGCAGTGTAAAAGCTGTGGTTGGTCATTCTTTGTAAGTGATAACAAGTGAATAGCTACCAACGTAAGGAGTATATTGCTTAGTTTTGGAAACTGAAAAAAACAGTGTTTTGGCATAGCTTTAGTTAAAAGCAGTGTTTTTACATTGTTAATGAGTGCAAGGAAGTGCACAGCATCCAAACATATAAGTATCTTACTTTAGTTTCCAAGTTGAATTAACTGCTGTATTCACCATGTGTTAGTGGAAACCAGTGTTTTGAAAATGAATTTAAATGAAAACACAGGCATAGCATCAAATAAAACACAAATCTAAATTAGTTTTGTAAAGTGAAGAAACCAATGCATTGGCTTAGCCTTAGCTTAGAACTATGTGGTGACATGTGAGTGAAAGCAAGGGCATAGGAGCCAAACAAACAAGAATCTTACTTACCTTTCAAACTTGATGTAACTACTGCATACACAGAGAATAAGTGAAACCAGGGCCTTCAAATTGATTTTAAGTGAATACACATGCGAATCAGCCAATGAAACAAGTTTACTTTTTGTTTATTTGAAGGAAAGAACTTCTTGCATTCAATCAGTGTTCAGAAAAAGCAGTGTTTTCATGTTGATTGCAATTGAAAACACATCCTTAGCAGTGTAAGAAACAAGAATCTTACTTAGGTTTTAAATTGAGGAAATGGCAGTTTTGGCAGAGTAAAATCAGTCATGGTCATTCATTTTAAGTGATAACAAGTGAATAGCTGCCAGGGTAAGGAGTGTATTGCTAAGTTTTGAAAACTGAAGAAACCAGTGTTTTGGCATACCGTTAGGTAAAAGAGGTGCTTTTGCATTGATAATGATTGAAAGCATGCGCACCGCAGACAAATAAATAAGAATATTATTTAGCTTTCAAAGATTAATGAACTGCTGCATTCACAGCCTTTTAGTTGAAACCAGTGTTCTGAACATGAATTTAAATGAAAACACAGCAATAGCATCATATAAAACACAAAACTTATTTAGTTGTGTAAAGTGAAGAAACCACTGCATAGGCTTTGCCTTAGGTAAAAGCTGTGATGACATGTGAGTGAAAGCAAGGGCATAGCAGCCAAACAAACAAGAATCTTACTTGCCTTTAAAATTTTAAATAACTACTGCATTCACAGAGAGTTAGGTGAAACCAGTGCCTTGAAATTGATTAGAAGTGAATACACATGCAAATCAGCCAAAGAAAGAAATTTCCTTTTTGGTTTTCTGAAGCAAAGTATTCCCTGAATTCAACCAGCGATCAGGAAAGGCAGTGTTTTCAAGTTAATTGTAATTGAAACCACATGCTTAGCAGTGAAAGAAACAAGAATCTTACTTAGGTTTCAAAAGTGAGGAACCGGCAGCTTTGGCAGAGTAAAAGTAGTAATTGGTCATTCGTTGCAAGTGATAACAAGTGAATAGCTGCCAATGTAAGGAGTATGTTGCACAGTTTTGAAAAATGAAGAAACCAGTGTTTTCGCATAGCATTAGGTAAAAGCAGTGTTTTTACATTGATAACAAGTGAAAGCAAGCACACAGCAGCAAACAAACAAGAATCTTACTTAACTTTCAAAGTTGAATTAACTGCTGCATTTGCAGGCTGTTATGGGAAACCAGTGTTTTGAAGATGAATTTAAGTGAAAACACAGGCACAGCAGCCAATTAAAGACAAACCTTAATTAGGATTTTAAAATGAAGGAACCACTGCATTGGCTTAGCATGAGGTAAAATCCGTGTGTTCACATATGATTGAAAGCAAGGACAAAGCAGCCAAACAAACAAGAATCTTACTTACCATTCAATCTTGAAGTAACTACTGAATTCACACGGAGTTAGGTGAAACCAGTGCCTTGAAATAGATTTTACATGCGTACACATGTGAATCAGCCAATTAAACAAGTTTCCTTTTTGGTTTTCTGAAGCAAAGAACTCCCTGCACTCAACCAGCATTCAGGAAAAGCAGTGTTTTCAAGTTGATTGTAATTGAAAACATATGTATACCATGGTAAGAAAAAAGAATCTTACTTAGGCTTCAAAGTGAGGAACCGACAGCTTCCAACAAACCGACAATTGTTGTGTCATAACAAGTGCAAGGCAGCCAATGTAATGAATATATTGCTTAGTTTTGAAAACTGAATAAACCAGAATTTTGGCATAGCAGTATGTAAAAGCAGTGTTTTTACATTGATAATGAGTGAAAGCAAGTGCATAGCAGCCAAACAAACAAGTATGTTACTTTACTTTCAAAGTTGAATTAACTGCTTGTATTAGTCAGCCAAAGGGGTGCTAATGTGAAATACCAAAAATGGGTTGGTTTTTATAAAGGGTATTTATTTGGGGTAGAAGTCCACAGTTACCAGGCCATAAAGCATAAGTTTCTTCCCTCACCAAAGTCCATTGTCACGTGTTGGAGCAAGACAGCTGCCGACATTTGCCCAGGGTTCAGGCTTCTTGGCTTCC